>JAHZMX010006163.1:0-96913 GCA_027743895.1 Seira musarum | reverse complement strand
ATGGACAACAGTATCAACAAGACATTATAACATGATAAAAAAAACAACATTTAACCCTTTACTCAGCTACGTCCTTATCGCTGTTTTAACTGCACTAGTTATTTTGGCAAACGATATACTCGCCCTAATTTCAGTTGGTACGTGAAGGTAATTTTCAAGCTGTTATGTCTATCGAGGCCATATTAAAAATTGATCGATAGCCAACAGCCATAAACGTATGTCCTTATATGTGATGTGCGGCAAAGGAATGAATGACAGGTTCGCTTTTTTTTTGTCTTTCTTCAAGAAATGCAGTTGCCCGCAAGTACTGTAGCACGCATCAAGCGCACCAAAATGTGCACACCGCACCACCATGTAGATGTTAAAGAGGTGAGATGGGAAATTATGTGTTATTGTTACATCCAATGACCCTCATTACTACCATAATAATGATGGGACGTATTTGTTTTCTTAAAGTGCGTTCTAAGTATCTCCATCCCATTAGAGTAAACGGTTACGACCTCTTATTGTACAGCAATGTGCTAGTTGACCCAAGAGGAGGAACACCAACATTAATAACATGATTCATCATAATTGGATATTATCATTTCATACTTTCACTCCAGTAACCTTATCCTCCTCACGCTAAATCCAAACCTTCTTTTTTTTGGCAACGAGCGGCCACAGCTAAACCAGAAAAAAAGAATCGTGTTAGTATAAACGCAAGAGAAAGAGAGAGAGAGCGAAAAAGATACATACTATCACAGGTAAGACGAACCGGTGCATTTAATCCAAAAAAAGCTGGTTTATTATGATGATATGTGTAACGGGAGCTTCATCACGCGAGAATATTCGAGTACCTAATGCAACATCACCAGAGAAGAGTGAAGTTGTGAGAGCACACCTTGAAACAAACCCAGATATCGACCCGTTGAAATAGAAGCGCAAAACGATCTCTTCTAGTTTTTTTTTTTTTGTATCAGTGAAAATGCGGATTGGTAGTGCAGATGCTGCGTACTTAATTCCTTCACTTCTCCTTTCACGATTTTCCTTCTTCATAGTAAGCGACCTCAATGGACAAAAACAAATTCCAACATTTGGCATATTAACTTGAATACAAAATTTTGGGCTTCTTTAAACGTTTGCAAATTTTGTCTGCGAAAAATGTTTTGATTCCTCGAATTTGTGTGCCAGGGTATAAGTAGTGGAGCAACTTGAGAGTCAGCGCCGCGCCTTGTCTGCATAAAAGCGAGAAAGTGGAATTAGAGATGCATAAACTACTTACGAAATAGACCATTACGAGACACATATCTAGCATTGATTTCTCTATTATGACTATGACTATCACCTTATTTCCCATAATGGTGTAATTTGAAACAACAGACTGCTTCCGGAAACGGTGGTGGTGGTGGATAGTGATGTTAGGTGGATGAGGAGCATGGGACGTACACCCCACAAAAAAGCTGGAAGAACTTGGTCAGCGTAAATGAGGAGCGAGTTATAACAGTTTTTATTCGCTATATTGGGGCGGAGGATTGTCATCCTCTCACATTGTTGGTGTTAAGGCATCCCTTTGTAACTTTATTTTCTTTTCACAAAGTCAGAGTTTCGGAGTGGTAATAAAGTCCGCTTTCCACTTACTCCAACATGCAGCCTCAGAGCAGAGAGGAGGACAAAGTCGTCTACACATTTCATAGAAAAAAGCATCACGTCCGACCGTAAGTTGGGGAAAATAATAGTTAAATACGGCAAATGTCTTCATCAGAAATCAGTTCATTTGGTAAAGGTTACGCGAACAACACGGATTCCCTGAGAAATGGATAGAGAAAGAGCGTCGCGTCACGCAATAAGAAAAGGAATTATAGGCATAAAAACAGAAGAAGAAGCGACAGTATAAGAAGTGGTTTTCTTTGTCGTCACTCTATCCTGTTTTGCCATTGCCATTTCGATTGAGGTAAAAAAAGGAAAAACTACATCAACAGCTGTACAAGGAAAGCTAGTGAAGTCCACAAGAATGACTAAAACTTCATGAGAAGTGAAAGGCCTTCTCCCTTTTTGGAAGTCACATTGTGTAATATGGGCTTAGGTGAAAATCATATTTCTTTTGCTGGGAGATATGACACCAACCGTTTCATCCTTTCTTGTACTTTCTGACTTGACTTAACATGGAGTCTATAAATGGTAAGTAAAATGTTTGAGCTCTGTTCAGGTACAAGAGCAACCAACGCAACGTCCTCTTCCTGTTCAACTTTTTTTTTGTAGTGCGACTTATCTGGCTGGCATAGAGGAGTAAAAGTCGGTGGAGAAAATACCTTACAACATAGGAACTGGTGTAGATGAATAGATAGGGAAGGCACACTTCATTTCATACGAGAATGGAATTGCTAGACATTACTTTACGGCAGGATTTTATATATTCATAAAGTGGAAAGTTAGCCAAAGAGGTGGAACGATACTTTCCCCACTTTTCTTATATAACCTAAAAAAACTAATATGCTTCAAAGTAAAATGAAGTTCGTCGAAAAACGGGTTTTACGCCATGCCAGGAACCATCAAAAATCTTCCTTGGCTACTTTGGTTGCATTGCAACCTCCACCTCACATCTTCTGCTGACATCACAGTATTCACAACATTTATTCCAGAAAAGAGTGAGAAAGGAGTTTTTTGTGCTCCTGGTGGAAGTAGTAAAAACAACATAATATTATTGAAGCATAAAAACCGGTATACATACATACATACCTTTCTCTTCTCACCGACTTTATACTTAAGCGCACTTATTTTGAAACCACGAAGAAAATCCATAGGTATGCTATACTTTAAGCTTAGACTCCTGAAGATGTGATAAATAGAAGAAGACACACAGTGTAAGAGAGAGAAAAAAATCGTATAGTATATCATGTTGAAAAACCAAGCGATAATGACTTTGGTATTCCTCGTGCCTGTATGAAATAGATTCGTATAACCGTACACAATTTACAATGGGAGAAGAAGAAGAAGAAGACGACGAAGAAGAAGAAGAGCAAGCGGCCCACGAAAGAGGTTCTAAACGTGCTTAGCCTTCCAAAAGTTACCAATCGAACGAAACAAAAAAAGGCGAAGAGAGCCTTGGAAAGAAGATAAGAGGGAGCAAGATAAAAAAATATATAAACAACTCTCTCCTCTCAGCTAAGTCAACTTTCCTCACATTCCTATCCTTCGTTTTCAACGACCAGAAAATTCCTTCTTTAAAAACCTAAAATATGATTGGAATTTACGGGCTTGTTTTCCAATCAAATTGATAATCGATAATAGTAACACGCATTACAAGAAACTTTAAAGTGATGATGCGGCGAACGAAATACTATGAAAATCTAATCAGTTTAATGTACTAAATTAATTCGTTCACAAAAAAATAAAGTAAATTTCAGACGGATGCGACTATCTCAAAGCTTTGAAGACTTCCACTTGAAGTAATTAAGTTGTGGTAGCAGGGCCACTCTAAAGACTTTTTACGAGAAAATAATTGCGAGTATTTGGTAAGGCTGCAGTTGATTTGAAGGTTATAAAACCAAAATATTAGTTTGATTTGCACAGTTCTCGCGTTCCTTTGTGATATTATGGATTGTATGAGATTTGTGAATGTTATTTTCTGCATAGTTTACTTGGATGCCTTCCCGCGTCCTGTTTCCCATTTCGCGTTAAAATAAAGAGCACACAAGTAAAAACACAAAAGGGATGAAAGTCAATGTAAATATGTACTTATGCATCTATGAGAGAAGCCCACGTCCTCTTATCATTTTTATGGCCTACGCTCGTTGGTTAAGGTCATTTTCTCTTGTCATGGCTTTGCAAACAAGGTACTTAGTGATCATTAATATTCATGAAGAGAACTATGCAGTCGTCCGTCTGTCCGTTTTGCTACACGCTGCTCTCTCCCCATCTTTTTTCTTCTCGCACACTCTCATTTCCTTATTACAAAAAGGAGAGAAAATAGTGAGGAGATACGCACAGACTCGACTCACATAGTCTGAGACTTTTCCAAGATGCTGAACAAGAAGAAGAAGACGAAGAAGTGGAAGCAGATTTTTCCCGCTCTGACGGAGAATTGCTGAGGAAACTGTTCCAGCACTACGAACTTACCATTGCATATATATAAAGGGGAGCATTTAAGTCTGTCAATAAATTACGGGATTTTATTGTTAAATCGGAAGAAAATTGTTAATAACTGCTTCACCTTGCGAAAAGTTACCTTTCTTTTTTGGTCTGTTGCATGTCACCACGAACTATGAAAAGAGAGGAAATGCCTTATTACCAGCAGAACAGAAGAAAGTAATTTCAAGTCACCACTCTAATTGAACTTGATCGGTTGCTCTAAGCGAAATGTGTGCAAAAAGTCTGCTCTCTTTTTTTACGCGAAAAGAAAGCATGCCCAAAGCAACGATTTTTTATGTGTCTTGACATATGACAAATTTTTAGAGAGTGGCTAAAATAAATGAATGGACTTGTGCACATGCTACCTTATACTTTTCAGAGTAAGCCACATTCAAATTCAAAATCAGTACATTTTTAGTAAAAAAGTGTGCACAAAAAAAAATTCGTGGAAAAGGACTCACTCGTGCGACGAAACTTACACTTGAGTAAACCACTTGGAATGGGCCTGCTCATTTTGAGTGTAGTTTACGTTCCAGACAAAAAAAAAGTATGTTGGTATTTTTCAGTGACATTCAGCGAGTTGAATAAGAACATTCCTTTGTTAGTAATTGGTTTATCAAATGAATTTTTATTTTCAGACTTTATGAATCTTTTATAAAGCTGTTTAATCGACATTGAACTACGAAGCGTCGAATCATTTTAAATGTACACAAGCTATGCATTACACAATATGGAAGTCAGGGGGAAATGTCAGTCTTCAGAGCTAACTTAAACTTCATTGATCGATTAACATGCATGCTTGTAGCCAATAAGGTGACAATAATACCAGTTTCTTTAATGTTCTGGAAAATAAAGGTTACATAAAAGGGGAAATAAAATTTTTTTTAGCGACTGGCACTGGCACACAACTTAAACGAATCAAAAAAAAAGTTTGACAAAAGTTTTTTTTTTCTTCTGTGGAATGAATAACATGAACAATATTCGTTCCTGAATAAGTATCATTAGTGAAAACGGTATCCTTAATTAAAGTGTATTATGATGTTATAAGTCTTTTCATGATATTCGCGTCGACGGTATAAATAAAAGTTTGGTGTATTCCCAAAAGTGGAATGGACGTATACCTACAATTTGAAGCTTTGATTTCCTCTTGTGAAAATACATCGAGTGTAGTGCACTCTTTTGTAAAAAAAAGAGAGCCGTGTTATGCATAAGACTAGAACCATATACGACAAAAGACTGCATTTATTTCTTTCACTCTCAAATCTGTTCGTACTTGTAATGTTTCAGTGATTTTTATGGAAACAAAGTTGACTACGTTTAGATTTCTAGATAGGGAGACGAAACTTTTAAGTGTTTCAACTCTCTCAGTCAGATTCCAACTTTCAACTTCCTATCTAGACTAAGCAGGCACACACAGGAAAAAAAAACTACCTTTTTTTTGTCAGACAAACTAGGGCCCGGCCAGGCCACGAGTACTTATGTTATGTAGTACGAATTGTTTCATGCAAAACTTATATATTGCACTCGATGGAAAAGTCTTCAAAGAAAAATCTAAACTACTTGTATAAGTTGGATGGATGGATAGTTTAAAAAAAAAGATCTACAAAAAAATCTTTTGTAGTTGTAAAAAAACGTGCGTCCCAGACAGACCTTTTTCGAAGCAGAACAATGAAGTTGAAGAACATCGACATCATAGTATCTTGTACTTATATGATCCAAAATCCACTTTCATCAATTCATGTGAGAGTCCCAGACATATTCTCATACATTTCCGAAAATTCTATACATATTTAGAAGAAATACTTATAGGCTGTAAAAAAAGAGGTAAAGGTGATATTTTACTGCTAAAGTAGTCTTTGAACCGGAACTCTTCTATTGACTTTATATGCACTGTCAAAGTTTCATTTAAGTACTATCCGAA
The DNA here is from genome assembly GCA_027743895.1 of Seira musarum. Taxonomy (NCBI): domain Eukaryota; kingdom Metazoa; phylum Arthropoda; class Collembola; order Entomobryomorpha; family Entomobryidae; genus Seira; species Seira musarum. The sequence continues at coordinate 90,882 of JAHZMX010006163.1, read as the reverse complement.
ACAATTCAGGAATCAATCCTTTTTATTACATATTTTGTGTGATTAAGCTCCATTCTTTTCTCATGATAAAAAGTAATTTTAAAAAACTTGGAACATTTACAAATGCTGCAAAGTAAGCGACTGCGTAAGTACTTACGAATTCTGACATTCTGAAAATCAATCAAGCTATTACAGTATCTGATTGAAGATGTGCGAGTACTTGTCTTTGAGAAGGAATAACTATTTGGGAAAACTGATAACGCATCTTTTTGTAATTACATCAAAATTTTAATAAAATATAAAGAAGAAATAAAGAATAATTGATCACTTTATTGAATAATGTTTCCTAATAATAAAAGCTGAAAACATTATCCGAGCCTCTAATAAACGTTCAAAATATTTCACACAAATACGCAATACAATTTATATTGTAATGTCCAAAGCTTGTGGGTTTTTAGCTCAGAACTCAACACAATATTCATTTCCAGACTGAATGCAATTACGTTAAAGAATTATTAAATAAATATTCAACAGCATATAAATAATGCATGAAATTTATTTTGTACTGGCAAAAGCAAAATCTTGATACGTCGTACAATTTTCAAATATTTTAATGTCAATTTTTAAAGGCATGTAATTAGTAATTTACTAATTATAAAGGTGGTGGTATACATTGCGCAAAAGTCCTTGTAAAGGTCTCTCCACTCCATTAGTAAAACGTGTTACCTTACATTGAAAAACAATTTAACATTTTGGCATTGTCATTACATACGCTTTCGTACGGTAATACGGCGTTTTTAGCAGAACTATTACTACACTCGTTCATTGCATCATTTGAATGGCATATGTTACATGAAATGAATTCCAACAAAGAATCGGAAAAGTCAAAGTGCATGAGTTCGGAAATGGAAAAACCGCAGTAAAAATCCTACAACAAACCTGGTAATCATACAAATATAATGCGTAGTAAATGTTTGAAGTGTATGAAATCCTGTGTATAAAGCACGTGACAAGATTAGCTCCTTTTCCTAACTTCAAGCCTTCTTTCCTATCAATTCAAAAAGAGTGGGTCCATTTGTACCTTATGTCGTAGCAGCGATGTAATGTGCAAATGGTTTAAAAGGTCTTTTCCTTATTGGCATAATTTTAAGCGAATTTTAAGTATTTTGCATGTCTCCGAACATAAATGAAAATTATTTTCAATATTTTCGTCCACTTGTATCGCGCAGTTTGTGACGGCCAGCTCCTCAGTTAAACTCAATGTTGCATGTCAAAACGTTAATGTTGAAGATTGAAGGTCAGGCTTTAAAAGAATTACTTATTGTTTGTACTGTACTGTCTGATTTGAATATTTAGACGAAGTACTTTTTTAAGGTCTTGTTTACAGAAGAGGTACAACGCCACGTCAAACCATGCCATTCTCTATATGCATGTTCCAGTTTTGTGGAGTGAGTAAAGTGTATGAAAAGAATGTTGCTGTTTGCTAATACGTGTTATATAGCATTCATTTTTTTTCGACCAAATAAAGACTATACTTAATGGGAAACAACCCCTTTCTATTTGTTTGCTTTCTACATTAAAATACTGGATAAAGCACTTTTTATCGTGTACTCTACATTTTCTGACATCTAAAAGCATCGTTTCGATTTTAGTAAGCATAACTTTGACTTTTGCCCCTCTTCACTTTTATCCAGAATAAAACGGTAGCAAGAGCTTTTGTTAATCTTGATAAAAATCTTGACTTTCTCTTTACATCAACTGGTTAGGTCACGAAAGAAACGAACCCAGGAAAATTGTAGACCTTCCTCTGCCACACTCGTTCCACTTTATGTTAATCTTTGCAAGAAAAAACTTACGATGATATTGTAAAAACTTAGAAAATCATATGACCATTCCCCTTCCATGAATACTTTATCCAATAATAATGAAGCAGGCCGGTGACGTTAATTGCATTGTTCAATACCCTGAAGGACCTCTGCTGACAATATCATGTATTTTACCCGTTGCTCGCTTCAACTGGAAAAAGCATTCATTCATTGTGCTATAATTTTTAATATTTCTTATTGATAGCTTTAAAAAACTCACATTTCAAAACAAATTTTAATGTATCATTATCAATGTAATAATACGATAATTGATTGAGGAATATAAATTTCTTTACTCCTAGATTTCATTTCATGAAAAAGTCAACCATGCATAAATAAGCAACGCATTTCAGGATCTATTCGCCTCGTTTGCTGTAATACTGATTGGGTTGGAAGTGTCAGTAAACAGAACATGCAAATATTTAAAGCTGCCTACAAAAGCTAAAGAAAACCGCGTTAGTAGAAACAGCGTTATTGATTTTACATTAGCCCGGCTAAAATATAGATAGAAGTAATTAATTTTAAAGAAAAAAAAAGTCCTTCAATAATTAAGACTAGCTGTCCATGAAAGGCTACAAAGACTAATTTCCCCGACGAGACGTTTGCCCGATATATGGATATGACATATGACTAACAGACAGTTAGAAGGGCGACATGAGACAACTTGGGGCTGAGCAACATTCGACTTTCGCATTCAGTATAAGTAGGTGTGTATAAGTGAAATATCTTCGTCTAAACAGGTGAAATGTGACAAAATTATGAATAAAATGCAGTCCGAACTGAATCACTATACAATTATGGGCTGCATTTTGTTGCATTTTAATGCTTATGGTTAGCTTGTCTTGTATTCACAGAACAAACAATCAGAGTTTTGAATTTAATTTTAACAATAGAAGTGGTATTTAGAAGTAATGGGGATATTGGACAAAGTAAAACAAAAGAAGACATTTTTGAGTGTGACCCCATTGCCATCTTCTTACAATGTTTTGTCCAATAATTTATTTTTACGGCGTGCTTCTGGTTTCCCAGAAACTCAATTAATTCAAGTTTGAAGAGTATTTTCTCCCACATCAAAATTCATTTTTTTTTTGTGGTAATAAGTATTCTATTGAATAGACAACATTGCGTTGTGAGAGCGGCTGAATGGAGGAAAGCAAAGAGGAAGGAAATGAGCATGGCACGTGAGTATTACAGTAAATAAAAGCAGAAGAAAAAAATCCCCAAAAAGAAAACCGCGAGCAGAAAGGAAAACGAGTGGAACATTGTGTGCTTGAAAATGGCATGTTTTTCCAAACTATGTTTCCATCATAGAACCATGGTTTAACACATACATATGATATTATTTATGCCTACACGGTTCTTTTTTTAAAGCTAGTAATACGTCCATATATACCAGCCTTTCTGTGGTTTTCCCATGATGATTGCAATTTTTCAGTGTTATGTAGGCATGCTGCCCACCTTTCAAAATTTATCGTAGTACATTTTCTCCTCCTGCAAATACGGTAATGGCAATTTCTACTGGCGTATAATAAAATGCATGTAATATTCATGCATTGTTACTGACAAAAAAAAATTCTTGACAAATGTGTATTTTTTTCTCCTTTTTGATGAAGCGTATGCCGCCTGTATTCTCTCAAGTATGCAATTTTACACCAAAAAATTCGTATAATTTTGAGGATAAAAGTACTTATAAGGAAAAACACACACATATCTCATTATAGAAAAATAAAATTTCTACCATTCCTCCACTTCCACTACTACATATTCTACATAAAAGATTAGAGTTGGAATAGTATGCAACTTGCTTTGCTTTTCTGACTCCTTCCAAAAATGTTGTTTGCTAGAAATCAAATTAAAAATAAGTAGGAGTTTTTAATGTGTAGGCGGACTTTTCTCTGGAACCATACCTGTACTAATGTTCACTGATAAATATCATTTCATCCACATCTCTTGCTCAACATATTTTTTTTAAACTGGAATAGAGGACAAACCTTATTTAGCGTGAAATGAAGTAAGACAATCTATTCCATGTTTTCTTATTTGTGGTTTCACTACATTATTACTATTAAACCAAAAGCACATAGTTCATTTTTTTTCTCCACAGTCCTTGGAGACTTATCATCATCGTCAGACTAGGCCAGGCAAACTGTTAAAACTTTGCTACTATGACCGACCGGTATATGTATGCATGTGGAAATCATGAAATGAGAAATATAATGAGATGAAAATTAGTCAAAAGCTCATTCTGGCGCCAAACAAGAGCCACAATTTTTGGTTAACTTGGCCGAGAATATATTATGCGCTAGCGAGACCTGACGACCGTTTCGACAGACAAATGTTCATACCTTCGATCTAATAGTGAACATGCAACGGTAACGATATAGACGAGCTCGAGCACATGCTTACGTGCATTTAACTCCTACAAAAAATGTTACTTGCTTTCACCAACCGGGAATTCCAGCCCGCCATGACATCTACCTTTGGCACGCAAACACAAATTGTTGTTTGCAAAATAATTTCTTGCTTTGATGTGTTGTTAGTGGCTGAACGAAGTAGACTCAATTATTTTTTAAGAGGTCAAATTTTTGTCACATTTATAATAACGTAAGTCATTGCTTAATTGGATTTCAAACGCACATTTCATCGAATGAGTTTAAGTAAATAATTTGTGACCGTATTTATACAGCTTAAATAATTACTCATTTTATGGAGTAAAGGGAAAGGCAAAGTCGGCTTCAGGGAAATAATTTTATGAATTTATAGTTTCGTGGAAACCCCCAATTGATTGTAAGAAGAATGCCTTAAGAGATTTACAAAATCATTCAAAAGAGTTATCAATGTCATTTTTCCCTTCCGTCCTACTTATCTTATGGATTGGAATAAGTTTCATGCTCCCATTTATCTGCATTTATATTGTCATATTTTGAGTATTTCCAAGCATTGATTGAGCCAGCCCATCCTGACAACAAAGAAAAAAATGAAAACGAGCTTAAATAATAGAACTAAGGAGCAGTCTAAAAGCCTCTTTTGATTTGAATAAGTAGCGTTGTGCAACTGTCGTTCAAACTTGTCATTCAATTAAGGTTAATAATTCGTCCTTCTGAAATTGACGTCTTTTCGTCTCGTTAGCTCATCTCATACTAATTTTATTGGAAATTTTTTTGTATATTAAAGGAATGAATGTCTGTAAAAACTGTTTCGTCTACAACCCACTTTCTATCAAAAAACCCTAGCGCGTTCTCAAATAAGTAGCACATGCCAACATACTGCAGAGTTTTTCATTCCCTTTGCTCACCACCAAAATCGAAGCGAGTTGGAAATGTTTCAGATTCTATTTTTAAAAAATATGTAACAAAAAACCATTTCCAAATACTTCCCCTCTTTTTTCATCTCAACTTCCAAACACTTCCTTCCCAGACAACTTTCACCATCTATGTAATCAAGGAAGATCTCATATTTGAGTTCGCTCAAAGTCCACTAGAGACCTGAACGATCTCTGGTGCTGATAAAAGGGGAAAAACTTGGAGAAAGCACTTGGATGATATCTAGCGAAAATCGGTGGAACTTCCAGGGAAAAAATGTCCGTAGTTCCCATGTACCACTGGTAGAGCGCATTTGCGTAGGTTTCTTTCACTTTAGCACTTTCTTTTTTCTCTTTCGTAAAAGTTTAAATATTTTTTCGATGTGTGGCGCAACGATTCCTACGGCACCATCACTGCCTTCCGCTATGATTCAAGGGAAAGAAGGTTTTGGCTGTAAGTAGAACCTCATTTTTTGCATTGCTAACATTAATGGTGGGTAGTTTTGTTGATTTGCTTAAGAAAACGCAAATAATTGCCTTTTTTCTTACGACTCATGTATTTTGTCTACGTTAGCTTTTAACCTATCAAAAATAGTAAAGGACCCAACAAGACCACCAAAATTAGAAATCTTTTGGTGACATTATTTCCAAATGGTCGGCGGAACATAATCAGTAAATTAGGAAAGAGGAGGATTTAAGGCATGGTCTATATGAAGAAACAGTGGAAAATAGGATTGGCATCAATTTCAACTTGATTAGAGATTCATGCAGCACGTAAGTATTCTTCGTACCATTCATGGGGGAAGGAAGAAGACAAGGAACAAGATACAAGAAGAATAATAATATATTGTAATCTTTGTCGTTTTATACTTTAACTACGCCGTGCTGGGATATACAAAATAAGCATATACTTAATGCAAGTAGGAATCTATCAGTTACGTAATAATAGTATGAGATAATAATGAGAAAAAATTGTTAGGAGCCTGTTCGAGCCCAGGGGGAAAATAATGAAGAAAGAACCATGCATACATACAGTAGTGAAGATCGCTTCATCCATTCGGTGTGTTTTCCACTTGTGCTTATTTACTTGTTTCCTTGCCTTGTGTCTTATTTTTCTCATAAATTTTTAAAGCTCAAGTAACATGATTTTCGTGCAAACTACTAGCAGAAAAAATTCAGAAAGGACTAAAAATGCCGTATTTTTTAAAAATACGTGAGGGTACCACACTTTTGTTTAAAAACTAGTTTAGTTTCTTTATTTCCGTGTTGAACGCACCAACAAATACAATTGCTGCAAAATACAGATTAAAGCATTAGAATTAGGATAAAGTTTTTGTTAAAGTGATTTCATCGAAACAAATTTACTAGATTTTCTTTGTGGTATATTTTTTAAAAATATACGGCATAAAAGCTTCTATGGTTCGTTGCTGATTAAAGTTTTGACAATACAAAAACCCAAACAAAATATGGGCTTTTTAATGTTTGGCCTCTTTTTGTTTAATCTTTAAACTTTAATACTACTTTAGCATTTTAGGAAGCACCTAAATTCAGGTCTGTTCCATTAGTCATAATCGAAAACAGAGCTAAATTTAGTTTAATTTAAAAAATGGAGAGAAAAATAAGAGGAAAAAGATAGAGCTAATGACATTGTTCTTAGGTAAGTCTGTTTGAACTGCATGAACACTATGTCGTTCGTTCAACATTAAGATCGTGTTCAGGGGAAAGCAAAATTGTACGAGATGCGGAGAAACTGCAGTATTACTGGATCGACACAACGTATTGAACAGAGGAAAGAAGCACGTGGGCAAAGCCGAGATGATAAAAATCTGGGAAATGAACACTTTCCATTTTTGTCAATTTTCGTGACTATTACGAACATGATGCGGAATTTTTCATCAATATTATTATGTACAAAAATAGATATAATGTAATACAAAATATTTACTATAAAGCTCATTTGTCCTAATAATTGCACGTGTTTCTATTTCAAAAAGAGAAGAAAGGGGCAGAAGCAAAGAGATGTGTCATTTATGTACGTTGACCTGTACGTGAAAAAATCATGAAGTACACATATTTTGCTTAAAAAAGCAAACGACATTCAGGCTTTGTGTTGATTTTTCTTTTACATAACATGAGAGTAGAAAAAAATCGAGATAAAGTTTCACTTTTACCGTACTTCATATGTAAGTACGTATTACAATGCAGAGCACCAAAAAATATACATAGGTATATAGATTCCATTACCATTACTACTAAACGAAAAGAGGGGAAATTGTAAGAGTCAGCATAATACATATTGTTTAGTGTGGTCGGTTATGTAAAAATAGAGAAGAAAAAGAAAAAAAAAGAAACTACAACAAGAAGAAAGTGGTAGCACTCACTCACTCTCTCTTCAGTTGAGTTCGCTTCATATGAGAAAAAGGGAAAATAAACGTATGCAAATTTTAAGCATGCATTTTTTTTGTAAAACGGACAAAAGCAAACAAAGCTTCCAGCACGTAAATATATATGTATGTTCGTAAGCTTTAAGTTTACATTAAAATTTTTTTTTGTTCGCCAAGAAATGTGCAGACGTGCCTCTGAACCTAGCCTTTGTATATCAGTCTGTCCAATGTGTACTTTCGGGAATAGAATACTGTTTCCAATTCACAAATTATTCATGCTACGCCAAATGAGGGAATGGTTCTTCGTTATCCAAATACCAGAACCAGATAGAAAACGAACTCACAGGAGAAACCAAGTTTTCTTTCATGCTGAAACACATCCCACCACTGTCTTTCCTCGAAAACGTATGCATTTTCTTTTATAAGAACTTTATCATGTATTGTTCTAAACAATGAATTACTCTTTGTTTTTTTTACTACTACAGCTCTATTAGTACGCTCGGATGTGTATTCCAAATGAAATTTTAAATCAAGTAAATACGATGAGCATGCATAATTGCCAAAAGTTAAATGGAAAAGAAGAAAAAAAAGTACTTCATTTTCTGATTTTTTTTTCTTATTTATTTCTCTCTTCATCTTTCATGGTTTCAACCCCCAAACGATTTATGCATGAGAATTAAGTAGGACAAAGAGAGAGAAAGCAAAAAAAAAATACTTATTGTTGTAGTTTTATTCTCCCACGTGCGCAAAAAAAAGAGTTCATATTGCAACGCCTCTTACTGTTCTAGTGTTCAGTTTATAGTTACACATCATTTTTTTCTGAAGAATAACATTCCTGTCGATCCTGTGAGCCATGGTAGGAGTAGGAGGATATCCATGAATATTGAAAACATTAAAAATTTTGATTGTACCAGCAGAACACAGGATACAGGAATCGGTATCATAGTGGAGGCATCCCAAAGAAGGGATTTTTTTAGTGTAGGATGTCTCCTCATGCATGCGTCGAAATACTTTTATAGGAATTCGTTGAGGCGTTCTAAAAAGTCTTTGGGTTAACACTCCCCCTTATCATCATCATTAGAATAACAAAAGCTTGGACCATTTATGACTTGCCCTGGAAAAGATTATTGATCGTGAGATTTAGGGGAAATAAGTACATAATAGGAAATTTACGTCGCTATTCCTGAAATTGACAGCTTTATGGAGATGATATAAATACAACATAATTATGTACTTGAGGAGAGAAGTATGAATGAACTGTGGCAACGGCAACCATGTAAAAAATTATGAAGAGCCTCATGCATTCTCCTTTCATTCTTTGTTCCCCACAAAAAAATAAAATAAAACGGAAAAAAATACTTGGTTGGAAACGTAAAAGCATTTTTATTCACATTCACGCTATAAGAAACAAATATAGTGCCGGTTTATTTTTTTTCAGAGTGAAGGGGCTCCTTTTCCTACTCTAATATTCATTTAAGCTGTCAACTTCTTTTACGGTAAAAAGCCATTTTGTAACCCCACATCAGACAGTTCGACCTTCCTATTTTTGCCAAGAGCAACTCAGCAGGGAACCGTAAGTACGTGGCGTAGCATGGCGTGATCCTGGCATAGCGGGAGAAATATAAGGAAAGAGGAAAAATGTTTTTGGCTTGTTGGGAAATTACGGTGATACACGTAATACGCTGATTCAACATGCGACCGTTTTCATTCTCCTACGCTCATACACTTCTTCGTCCAACACAAGTGGGGGGAAAACCAAGCACTTCTCAAAAAAAAAAAAAATTGTGTTCCCACCTCCACCTCTACCATCACCATACACAAACACAAATACTAGAAATAGTAATGTCAACATACTTACTAAGCGAAAAAGAGTGACGGTAAAGATGCTACACAATGCACCGTTGTAAATCTGCCACTAAGATGAATATTCTTCTTAAAATGTTACCTAAATAAATAAAGCACTCTGAGCTTGAATTGCTTTAAACGTCACTGCCATAAAGATAAGCTGAAAGCGTTCCTAAATTTATGCAAAGTGTCAACAGGCTAAATAACATCAAGCGTTGTGTTAAGACGACAACTTGAGATGGAGAAGCTCGAAAAGGAGAAAAAAGGCTGCGTTTTAAGTATTTCTTCTTCTCCAAGCCTTTCATCTCAATTCCAGCTAGACAGCTCCAAGAAAAAAAATGCTTGAATATTACAATGCACTTATTACATTACTCACTACGATTTTAGGGCGCTCAACTTATTTACTTGGACAGGTGAAAAAAAAACTTTATTTTTTAGAAGGCCACCTTTTTTTATTCATTTTCTCTTATCACCACAAGTGCGAATGAGGGTGGATGTGGTGGAATCAGCCGTGAAATTTTAATGTCTACCTCAGACCTATCTGGATCTGATAATTCTATTTGTTTTAGAAACATTTTTACTAAAAGCAGGCGTGGGATGAATGCAAAAGTGGGTTTGTTGTTAGGAGGCATTCATCGCATCACTAATGTGTCAATAACCGATCGATTTGTGAGTTTTCCCTTGTTTTTCATTGTGGAATTTTTATAATTTTTTAGAAAGAGAAAGCTATTTGGTTAAAAAAGCTGCCAATTTTAAGTGAATTCCCATGGAAAATAAGTAAGAGTCAGAATATATATGAGTGGAAAAGTCAAAACATTAATTGATTACCAGATAATAATAATAATAGGTAGGTATGCATTACCATTTTTTGCTGTGGCGAAAGTATGTTCTACTTTACAAGTGATTAACAGAATGGGAGAAGCATTGGCGAGACGTGAGGATCGCAGAGTGAGGGAAACATCTTTTGAACAAACCGTCGACTAACCTACGGATGCGGGTTTTTTGAACAAGAACTAAATGTAAGAAAGATGATATAATTGCAGCGGAGAATCCAATGTACCAAAGTAAATTGAAATAATGAAAGCATACACTTTTCCAAGAAACGCTTTGCCGAGTGATTTAGACGAGGAGGAAAAAAAGTAAAAATGGACCCCATTATTTTCATTAGATTTCCCACATCCACTCACACTCTGGTTGTCTACAGAAAACGTGAAAGAGATATAAGTGACTGGAAAAAAAGAGAAATCTGAAGGCGGACAACTTCACTTCTACAAAGGTCCTTCTTTTGGAGTAAGTACTTCTTCAAAGAAAGGAAAGATGAATAAAGGAAGTAAAAGTCCGATAGCACCCATCTTCAAATTTGATTGCGTAAAAAACGTCAACATCACCTTTTCTATTTTTTAAATTTTTTATGTGATATTGACGATGAATTGTTAACAAAATCAATTTACGAACATAATATTAAAAACTGTTGAAAATTTGAAGGTTATAAAACGTACTTTTTGATCTATTTTTGACATTTCAAAAGTTGTGTAATTTGTGAATCTCAAAATAAAAATAACACAACAGAAGTTTACTTTTAAATTATTCCAGTTGGATCACTTAGATTGTAATCGGAAAGCATCCAAAAACAAGCTATTTTTAGTTCGCCTCCAGACGAAATATAAATAGGTTGATTGGAAAAAACTATGTGGACTGGAAAGTTCCAGCACATGTACATAAAAGAGAGTTTATTAATAAATTCGCTCACAAGAAAAAACAATAAAGAACAATCGGTCGGTTACAAACTTGCTACGCAATACAAAATTTTATGAAGTGTTTGCCCGTTGCGCAATCAATACACGACATGCATATAAGTACATATTATCTTGTGGGTATATCGAAATTTTAGAAGAAGAAATGAAACAACGATGCATGGTGCATGCCCATGGCTTTTTAAACCACAGTGACAATGATAAATGACTAATAGTAATCGAACTCATTGAGTACGCCTCCGCATTCAGAGAAGCCCACAATTATTATTGATGTGGTTCGCGGAATCTCATACTTCATCTAATAGAACGAAATGGAAATGAATATATGCATTATAATTTGCCAACCTAATTTTATGAATGAACTGATGCAGGTAGATGTAACTGTAACTGACATATAAAGTAAATGGGTTTGATTCCTACTCCTACTTATATTTGTTTTAATCATATCTCTCCCTGGGTTTATGCAATGAAGCCATTTTTAGAGATGACAAATTAAGTTTGTTGCGTCGTATAGTTCAGAGTATCCAATCCAATCAAAACATTAGTTACCTTACCTTGAACTTCGGTCACCTCATACATCCATCGTATCTTTAAAATCCAAAAATAGAAAGCAAGGAGGAAAAGATGAAACGCTTACCTGAAAAGAGAAAAGAGAAAAATTATTTAATTAATTGGTATTCATATAACATGTAGTTATGTATAAGCATTTCACCATATAACCGTGTAATGCAACTGTACTTATTTAGCAAACTTTTGTGACGATTCGCAAAAAGATGTTCCATCGTGTTTCTTTTTAAAAACTTCAATTCGAAGACTTCCCTTAAGCCACTCTTTGTGATACATTTTTTTTCACTTGTGAACTAAGGCAACGCTGATGAAACCCCGTTATTTTTTTCATAACCTCGTTTAACCTTTTTTTCTTCCGTCCCTCCATCGTTCACAATTTAATCGTTTCTGAAGAAAACGGATCTATACTGCTGATAATTTGAAACCTGAACATATTCATTCCTGATCTTAACATTTTTTTTGTAAATTTTTTTATCAGCATTTCTCAATTTTTATACGAATAATTGCTTTTAGTATCCTTCCATCATTGTTTTGTGTATAACCTTATACTAAAAACAAACGAGTTCGGACACGTCGTAAAATGTTGTGAGCATATTTTTTTCAAAACTCTGCAATAAAAAAGTCGATATGGTTATTCCTCCAACTTTGCCACTTTGATAAGAGTTCAATGTAAATGCATGAAGGTAAGCAGGCATTAAGCAAGTATGCTATTTCCAAGTCAGAGAGAAATAAATGCAATAAGTACCGTAAACGTTTCCTCTTTCTTAAAAAAAGTTTTTTTGTCCGATTTCATTCTCTATTTTTTTCTAATAAAAATCTCCTTCACCTTTTGATACGATTTTTTTGCTTTCTTACTGCTAAAAATGACGTTTTCGCGTGTCGTTAACGCGTCCCGTCTACTACATTTGAGCAATAAAAATGTAGGGGAAAAAATGTCGTGACGTGCCACGCCACCGCTATAGTAAAATATTGAAAAGTAAATCCGTTTTCTCCTTATGTGTCCATGGCTATGAATGAATATATCCGCAATCCGTGTGTGTATGTGTGAGTCATTTTGTAAACATTTATTTGTGAAGTTCATACATCCAAATGTACCCACTTGTACTAAAATTTAATCAAAAGCAATCACTAAGAAGTGGGAGGAAGTACGAAAAACTTTTTTTTTTTCCTACTTCAACTGGAAAGTACTTTTGGAGCGGAATACGAGAACGACTCATTTTTACACCGTTAAATTACACTTTTGTCAAAAAAAAAGTCGCGCATCATGCTCAACATTGTGTGATGCTCAGGTAAGTATGTATTTTTTAAAAATTCGTTATTTTTATCAAAAAGCCAAGTTGAAAACCATGTACATAGCCACAATCATACTTACTCATGACCTTTAAGTTGACATCGGCTGGCATTGAATTTATGTAAATGTGGAGGCACGGGTCCAGTACTTGTATGTTCCCATAACGTTACATGTTCATTCTGGTTTTGTACTTTGGCATTTAACATGACTTGCACCATTAAATCATTTTCTTTAAAAACATGGAGTGTGTACGTATATGCTTTAGCATGACTAGGATCACATGCAAGAGCGACCACCTTGTAATCCTAGCAGTGAAAATGATTTCACCACGGGATTCTGGTGGAAACCACGCAAAGTAAAATTCGCAAGTAAACAGCGATTTAAAATTCACCCCTTCGACAAAAATCTTTCGTAACTAAAAAATCGAACCAGACGCTGACCAGACCAGACAGACACAAATTGTAGTTTCTGTTATATTCCTGCTCATTTGCTGTCTCCAAGAAATGACGGAAGGAAAACAGTTTGCAGACTTCAGACAAATCGATTATCCATTATCTCTTACCAGAGACAGAGACCATGTTAAAGTTATGAGGAACGCTAAAATCTTTACAGGGCCAAGGATGGGGAAATAATTAATGATGCTTCGCAAGTGCAGGTGAAATGGTCAAGGGACAAATCTCTGCAAAAGATTTTCCTTTGAAAAAACCCACAAGATACACACATCTTTTTGCGTTTTCACCTTTCCTTTCGGTAATTTTGAGCAACAGTTTATGAATTTTCACTCATATCTTAAAGTCTTGTGTTGTAAATTGGTTCCATTTCGAGATATAAAAAGTCCTACACCAGAAAGACGATTAAATGATACGGTGAAAAGCACGTAATTAATTAAATGTTTCTGAAGTGAGCATGAAGTTGGCGAAATGAAAATAAATGGGTTTCTTTCCTTTCGGGCTCATGGAATACGCAATAGTAAGTAATGTGATAAGCATGAGAGCTTTAACATTTACCAGTGATAAAATTCGGAGAACCAGGACCACGTAGTCGCAGTTTTAAATTTCCGTTTTGAATAAAAAGGTGTTTTGTGTTTCGATCAATGCTCTTTGTTCACTGCTTTTCTTTCTACTAATTTTGCAATTACCTCATGCAATATTGTCAAGCAGACACGTAAGTAGATTGGAAAGAATAATGATTCAACAGTCAACTACATACATAATACTGTTTAATGATTTAAACTGGAAGCACAACATTTTTCACAAACAAACAAAGCTTGAGTTTATTTTTTTTCATAATTTCTTCAGCTCTAAATTTTATTTTAAAAAAACCTCTACTTTGCCTTTTCTACTTATTCTTGTGTTGTATAAGAATAATCTTACTTGCCTAGATAATTTTGATCTAGGAAACACGTTATGTAACTCTCCTCATCAGCATTACATCTTCAAATTTTCCACTCTTTTTATCTCTTTAGAAAAAAAAGAAAGTTGGAGAGAGTAGGTCAGAAAAAAAGAACAAGTAACTATGCTTACTGAAGGAATGAAAGTGAAATGTTTGAACTTAGACTTTGATATGCTCTAATGCTATACTGGGTAAAAAGTAAGTATATTCATGGCAACTAGCAACAAAGCAAAAAAGAACAATAATAATAATAGAAATTACATGAGCTACCATAGATACATATTTCCATTACGACGGTCGCTAGCCGCACCATTTTTCACTTAGGTCAACTCGTAGTACACTTTATATACTGAAATGAGGGATATAAGTAAGTATAGAAATGTAAAAATGAGCTTGATAGAAAATGCGGATGTTACACACAACTTGTTCTTCTTCTTTTATTCAGTACTCGAGATTCTACCTCCCTCGAAAAAAAATACCTGCAATATAATTCCACATTTTCGCATCATATCGAAACTAAAAATTGCATTATTAATAAGTGGTAGCACATGCACGGTAGTTTGAAAACTGAGGCAAGACGGGTACGTGCCTGTGGCTGGCCTCTTACCCTTAAAGTTCGCAGACTTTGTAAAAGGTAATACCATGCCAACACATCTGAGTTATTGCATTTATTTTTATTCATAATTGTATTATTATCTTCTTTGCTTCTGGATTAATTTTTTCAAAAGCCAGAAAAAAAAAATCTGAACGGTTCTCTCCAGTGCTTTGTAAGTACTTGCACTGTTTTCACCTGGTGTCCTGAATTGCCGCACTCGAGTTGATCAGCAACTTTTTTTTGCAAGATTGCGGCGTAAAATACTCTCCTGTGGTATGTTTAACTCTGGCTCTGTAGGAAGTGTGTAGGTACACGAGGAGGAAAAAGTGTGGCAGTAAATCTCAAGAAAATAGTAAGCCATAACACTTTGTTTTCAAGATTTTCCTCGTCCGACATAATGTTTGTTACATAATCAGCCAGCCACTTCATTTCGTGTCGATCTGCGAGAGGGTTCGGGTATCTTCTGGGGCAACTCCACAAAAATACGCTTACTACAAAGGAAATGCGGAGGGCTACTCACCACTACAACAAGAGTGAGTGGACGCTACTGGCTGATTGTAATGCGGTCTTATGGTCATGAAGGAAGTTGAAAACATTTTCACTGAAAGTCTTCCATACTATTTTTAGCATTTTTTTTTTACAAAACGAATCATCGTTTTTTTATATGTTTGTATAGGCTCATCAATTTGCTTTGAAAGTAGAAGTCTATTAACACGTACGGAAGCACTGGTTCAGGTTCATTCACGATGAAATATTTTAAGATAAAAAAATATGAAAGTCGAAGCATACCATTGCATTTGTTACTTTGTTGAAAGTGAAAGTTTGTATTACCACAATTTCGTTTATGCTGATTTTTTAGACCGGAAATGTGGAATGTCACAAAAATTGACCATTCAATTTTTGTTGAGGTTAGTACGAAACCACTAAACAGCACATAACCAAAACGGTGCAAGTGTACAAACACGTTACGAAAGTAATAAACTTTCATCCATGTTATTTGTGCATAGATTTCACAAGTATGTATTCCAATCATCAAATGCAGCTTGTCCAATTACTTTTCACTTTTTCTATTATTATAAACTTGTATTACATGCATATACAGATCTTTAGACTGATGCTGAAATGGCCACTTAATCACGATTTCCATGTATTCGAGGTTTCCTATGATTCCACTTGTATTTTGTCTCCGTTTGCGAATCCATTCCATGTGGAATGCCCTACGCATGTTAAGTAGTAGTATTTTTAGGATGATTTTTTCATCAAATCTTTTTTAGTGCTTGTATCACAACTTTTTAGGCATGGCAACACACCTTAAACATGTGCGGGCTAACACAAATCATTTCGAACTTTCATTGCTTGACTCAATGCATTTAAGCTAAAACTGATTTAGATGGGTCCATCAATTTTTGCGTTTTATGTCGTTATAAAAATAAACCTTTCTACCTTACATCCAACTAATCGCATGTAAGTAATTTATATTTGGTCATAAGTACTACAACTGATAGTTCATGCTTTATTTTTTCCAGTCCTGTTTCTATTGATTTGCCAAAGCTCACTTGGTTCCACAGTTTCACAAATTTCTACAAAAATTCATTTGCTTAACGTCGTGCTCTCCTTCTAATTGAAAACATTTCATGGAAGATATTCATTTTGAAAGTGATGAATGAGCAGCAAGTAATTTTCTTAGAGTTTTTCCTCATTCATCAAACCTACCAAATTGAGCTTCCTTTAAACATTCAGAACAGGCTAGGTAATACTCACTTTGGCCAACCAGCTTACAATTAGTTTGAAGGCTAAGGAAATTGGATTTAGTTTAGTTTCACAATTAGTTGAACTTATTTTCAAAGCTATTAAAACACAACGCATGCTCGCGGGATAAAGAATTATTTTCAGATCTGGTATACTCAAAAGAAAAAAAATCATCATCGGGATCGGGCCTCGGCCTCATCGTCATCAGTCAATGCACTTTACATCCTCACAATCAGTATCATCCAGAGTATTCCCATTTGAACTGACTGAATAATGATAATGATGTCAGTCATAGTCGTAATATAATAATAATAATATGGAAAGAAGACAAGGAATACTTTAATACCTGTAGTCGTTACTAGTGATTGTGAGTGAAGGAACACACTTGACTACAGATTTTCAAGTCTTCTTCAACTTGCTTCACTTCATCGTAACCTAAGTTGTTGGGAATGGGAGTTGAGCTAACGTAAGCTAACGACTTCTGTCTGGTGCGGCAAAATAGAAGGGGAGTTTTAGAATGCAACCAAGTACTTGTGTACTTTTACACGGGGAAAACGGGAAAGTTGAGAAAATCCTGAGCAAGCAAGATTACAAAACACTCGACAGATAAAGGGAAAATGAAAATACTAGCTACTCCATCCAGGTTGCTTGCATTTAACTTACTTTATATACTCACCTATTGTGAAAAATGGCAAGCACTATTTTCCCCTCAAAGGAAACTTACTTACTTTACTTTATACCTGTAGTATGAAAAGAAATTAGGGCAGGAGATAGAATTCGCTGGAAACTTTCGGATATTTTGCTATGATAATAATTCTTCCCTCAAATCAACAATCTCACTCATCGTCAGAGTAGCCTTTACAGTCGAATCTTGTAAGTAAGGTATACAAAGGTTTTTTTTATCGAGTGCATCTGCCTGCCCTTTCATGTTCAAATTAATACTTATTGAAAAAAGTGCTTCACATGTAGAATGTGTTGCAAAAGGGGGAAACGGGCAATTTGAGTTCCTTTGAGGATACATTTTTTTTCTCTCTCCACGTCAAGATCGAAAGGTGAAGTACTTTTTTACGGTCTTCTGTTCGAAAAATTAAATGTGCCAATTCATCTCGCAACTACTGACTCGCACAATAGCCTGTTCTACTTTTTCCAAGAAAAAAATGTATTAGTGCATCTTCAAAATTCTTATTTATCATTCTTGATTTGCTTTGAGGGTGTGTATGTGCCGTGTGCAGCCAAAAGTTTTATAACGGCAACGGTACAGCTTTCTAAGAAATAAAATATCATGAACGGACAAAGCAAATGTTCCTGAAATATGTCGCAAGAGGCAGAAAACATGGTTTGATCGATAATTCATTAAGTGCGGCGTGGACAACAAAACGACACTGGCGTAGACCACCCTTTAAGGTTAATAAAAAGCAATAATGTTTAATCACCTTTTGTGCATTGTACATTACGCCATGCGGAACAATCATGTTTGCTTGTGCTTTAGTTGTTGGTTGAGTCTGGTTCAGACCGATAATTTTTAGAGGATTTTTATGCCATATAAAAGTCAACTAAAACTTGAGCAGGCAAAAAGTCGTTGATTTTGTGAAGATGAAAATGAATTAAATAGTTTTAAAATAATTAAAATAACTCAAATTTGGTAAACTAAGAAAATACGCTTTTTGATACATTTCTTAAATTTCTACAAATACTTAACTAAAAAAAATTATAAATCTTCTTTTTCTCTTTTACCAGAAAAGCATCCATGGCTGTAGCAACCGACAAACATGGAAACTTGTGTGTTAACTTCTCACGGGAAACACAAATTCACCCTGACTCATGATCCATAAAGTTTAGTTTGTTTAACAGGGCACAAAATTGTAGCTGATGTATATTCCCAGCACTAAAAAAACTGCAATTTTCAAATTCCATTGCATTTTGCAACATAAGCAAACACGATGATCATATTGCGCAATTATTTTTTGAGGTAGGAATTAAATTAAACCATCATATCCTGATCCTGATCTTTGTTCTTGGCTTGCATAATATTCAATTGGTAATTTAAACGTTACTATAATTCTAGGCTGATACCGTGAATAGAAAATGGAGAATAGACCCTTCTTCCCACCTCGTTCGCCATTATTTTCCACTTTACTCCGCACATCCATCTTTTCCCTCTTCTTGGTAAACAATGATGACATGAACTGTGAATGAGTAAACTTGGAGAAATTGAAATTCGAAAAGTGGTTAACAAACTTCGTTAACTTCAAGTGTCTGTGTTTTCTTTTGCAAGCTAACCTGCCCAGACAGACACTTCATAAACAGAGAGACATATGTACAGAGAAGACGAGACACAGACACAGACAGAGTGATGGATTTTTTTCCACTCATTTTACTACTCCTTGTAAGACTGTATGATGGGAAATATTATGCATCTTCTTACTATTACTGTTACCATTTGAGGTTGTAAGAAGGAGAAGAAATGTAAAATTCCGTTTCCGTTGTTATCACTTCGAAAAAAAAACGGGATAAGCGGTTTTTCAATATGGAGAAAAGAAACAGTTTTCATCCACGAATGGTAAGTAAATAAGAAGGACAATAGTGGAGTAGCTTAAGTTATATAACAAGGTTCACCAGTCCTCTAGAGTTGTCTTGAATAATTCATGAACATGTCAAAGGTTTGTGGGAAAAGATAGGCTTTCCAAAGACCGACAATGCCACCTCCTTGATTGTTTGTGCTGTTTGGTAAGTGGAAAGCTACTTATCCCAGACCATACTAGTACATACACTAACTTTAGATCTTGCATAGGGCGAATAAAGAATATTTGTCAAGTTTTGCACGTACTTGGGAGAATTTAAAGAGAATCGTGAATCGCGGCTTTATCCACATATTATTACTGCGATGGTTTCTGTTCTCTTATGTGGTGGAATACCTAACTCGGAATTTAAAAAGCCAGGAATCAATGTGTCATTTTCAAATGTTTGACTAAAACAATGTCTCCCAAAAAATGTTCGGGTTTTATTCAGTCAGTCACGTTGATCTTCCTGGCGACCCGTAACAATTTTTTTTTACATTTCTACTTACTATTGATCTTCACTACGAGGAGTTTGTGATCCCTTTCCTGTCTTGGCATTTTGTCAGTTGAACAAGTAGAAAAGTTTCTGTGGATTTTGAACATGTCGTTATACTACTTTAAAAACTAGTTTACACAGCTACTGTCACAGATCCGCTGTGTAAAAATCAACCACTGTGTCCTGGGAATGAAACAAAGTTCACACGTATTGGTTATGCTAACGGACAAATTTTTATGGACTTTTGGTTACACAGTTACAACTGTTGGAATTCATACTTATGAGTAAACTTTTTAATAAAATTAAGCGCGGGATATGTTGTTAGGAAAAGAGTTTATTTTACTCATGTAATTCACCATGTTTGCTTACTAAATTAGAAATAATTAGAAGGGTAAATATAGGTTAGTTTAGTTGAGTTGTCGGTAATAAACCATGCAGATTTTTTAATGGCTGTGTTCCTTTCATGCACTGCTTAGGAATGTTTTGCTCATCAGCGAAAAAAATTTGTACATCCTCATGACCGACATTGTTAAACTTACGGGACCTGCATGTTCCATGCTTGAGTTGAAGAAAATGTAATGAATGAGAATTCTTTAGTTACAGCTTGTTTTCTTGATTGGACGAGGACGACGAACAACTGGGAACGCCATGATTTTATTAATGCTATTCCAGAAGAAAATGAAGAAAACATTCATTGAAGTCACTCCACCCGCATAAAAATTTGTATCATTGCCAACTCGCAAGCAATATAAGCACAAATGATCCAGGAACGCACCAGGAAGTTCTATTTTATTGCAATGATGAAAGCAAGTAGTCAAAGCGACTCCTCTTACTGCAGTTCCTTCAAGAGGGAGAAAACTTTTATCTTCTTTATTCATTCACTTCCTTAATAAAGAAACGATAGGCATGTATGTGTATCAACTTACATTTTTCTTCATCATAGACCCTGCATTCCATTGTGTACATTTCGTTTTGTTTGATCAAAAATAATCGAGTTCCAAAAAATATAAAAAGGAAAAAAAGGGAAATAATCCATTTCACATCCCAATTACTTGCATGATACCTATATTTGTACAAACATAAAAGGTTCTTTTTGCGATCTTTCCGAGTTATCAAAATTTGTAAGCGTAGTACATTCAGTATTCTTACATTTACGCTAATCTTCACACATCAAAATTAAGCTGATTAACTAGTTAGTTAGCGCATTATACGCATTCTAGAAATGTTGAAGCAAAACGAAAGCATACATTAATAATTCGCAACTCAGTCAAAATTGACAAGTTTTAATTCATAATTAAATGAAATCGGGATATATAGATATATTTGGTTCAACTAAATGAATCATTAATCATAACCGGACAGGTTTATGTTCATTATTGAATTAATAGACCTAAAGCAATTGTTTACGCAGTAATTTGCATGCTCCAGAAATTTTTTGGCTCAGAGTGGTCAAAATGTGTACCAATCTAAAATAAAACAAGCGAGTGTATTTTATGTTAAAATTTAATTTCCGTAAGTTTAATTCTGCACAAATATTTCTGTGAATGAGGATATTTGATAAATACACCCAACAGTGTTGCAGCCTTTTGTGATTTTTTAATCAGTTATAAAAGCAAACTAAAAATTATGCATGAAACGTTGGAGTTATATGGAAACACAAGCGAATGTTTGTATTAATAATATTCATTACTTTTCACTTCAATACATGCACATTCTGATTTTGTCTTTTGGTGGGAGTTTACAAAACGCTCTTTGACTTTAAAACGACTTTAAAAATGTATAAAATTGGCAGGCTATATAGAACTACGTTTGAAAATGTATGAATTTGAAAATAAAATTGTATTCTACACCGCTTTAGATATTTCCCTTTGTTTTTGGTGGCATTATTTCAACCTATGAAGCAATCACTTTCTTTAATTTGATGTTGTCCCTTCATATCTACTATTTGATTAAACTTTTCCCAGTGTCCTTTTCCCCATTCTCTTGGTTTCTATTTAGAATGGAGTAAGAAAGAGAGGGAGGTAGAGAGTACAAACACAAACACCTCCATAAAAATGGAGACAGTTGAGAGGAAGAAAAAAAAACCACAGAATGACTTTCACTTCCTCGTTAACTTTGGAACAAGAGTGAGGGAAAGTACATGGTGCACACAGTTTCCTTCATCTATCTACCCACTTGTTTACTATTACTATTACCGTCACAAAAATATTGTTTATCTATTTATATAAACGTGAAAGCATTAAGATAAAAGAGAAAATGGGATCAGCTTGGGTAATTTCTTTTACTTTCTCTGGAGGATTGTATAACAACTTCAAAAAAGAAACCACGACCTTAGCAAGTAAGTGAACTGGTGGACTGCACTAAAAAAGGAAATATGGTACATTAAGTTTGCTATATGTTCTCAAATAATGGAAAAAAATCCGGGGAAATGAAGCTCTATCTGAAACAGCGGAACGGTTTGACGCAAAGATGATCCTTCTGTTCAAAAATATTTTGTTGCTCCAAGTGATGCTTTGACACTAAAAGCACAATATCCCCTACTTCCCTCAAGTTCTTTTATATGTAAAGTAGCAAACTAGCATAGCAACATAAACTCGCAAGTCCTGAGCATGCTTAACCCGTAACACTGATCATGATCATGATGATATACGAAATATTTTTCTTGCTCTGCTTTAAAATTTTCAAGCTACAAATACTAAAGATACAAAATATGTACCAGAAAGAGTCAATGTGCTTGCATTCCATCACCCAGGTCAGGTATGCAAGAAGTAGAGTAATCTGTGTTGCTATGTGCAAATGAGTAAGTAAGACCGTAAAGAAAGGAAGCTGCGCTAAGAAGATGAAGTATGGGAAACAGATTTCCTGCTTGGATGATGCCACAAGTTGCAGTATTAGGAAAGCCTGGCTTAATTACAGAGTTTACTGTCCACGTGGGAATTAAAATTCTAGGAATATAAAGCCCGCTCATTCCACTTGCGTATTTTCATTTTCTGAACTCAGCCCTGCGTAAGTTAAGAATGATGTGTTTCACTCACTCAAAACTCAAGTACCCGACACAACCAACACTACTTAAGTAAGATGAGTAATGAACAGAGGATGAATATAATTTTTTCCAAAAGAACTGGATGCATTCAAACAACGCATAAGATAAAGTTATTTTTTAATGTGAAAGAACTTGACATAATTTTGGTTTGGATCCAAATCCTAGAATGATTAAGGTTCCCATAAATCATAGTATTTTACGTAACCGCCAAAAAATTAGCAACAGTTTTCTTTCCATAACTTTATATCATTTGGGTAAAGATCTCGTATCGATATACAATATGAAATAATTTGAAAAATTATGTCTATAAGTATCAGAGTAGTAAATCATACTTTTCTTTTCATTAAAAAAGATGTCACCGTTCCTCTCTTCCTTCCTACAAAAGTTTTTTTGTGGTTTTTATGTTCTATGCAAATTAAAAGGAAAGACTTTCAAGTGCAACTGTGAGTGAAAGGCACGTGAGCTGCCATTTCGTATGCATTTTTATTCAGACGCGAAGAAGTAAGCACTTACTTCTTGCCAAGAGGATAGACAGGGAAAAGTGTTTTAATAAAATCTCAAGTTTCACAGTTGAGAGTACAGTTTAAAAGCATCAGTGCTAAAAGCAATGAAAAAACTTTTGCCTCAGTAATCCACTATTCCAAAATGAGACAAAGTTGACTAACGGCAATAAGTATGATTGTTAGTGACTTCAAGCACGTACTGAAAATGAAGAAAAAAAACAGATAGTTTCTAAGTTATGCGATGCAGAAAGCCAGACCAGGAGTGGTGCTCACACTCTTTCTTACTGAAAACTCAAAATTAAAATCGACGTTTTACCTACTTTCGTTTGACAAACTTCTCTAATTTCACAGTTTACTTAACTTTAGAATGTAGGTTTGGTGTAAAATGAAGAAAAAAACTAAAGCTACCTGCATGAATATATTCTATATCCTTAAATATTACGCCAACATAATAAAAAAAACGTTTTCAGTAGAATTCCAAGTAATAGAATAACAGCGGCTGTTAGGTTATTAGGACACTTAAGAACATTTGTGAAATTTTCTAAGAAAAAAATAGAGGAAAAATGCGAAGGAAATTAATTAATTAAAAATTCTAACAATATCAAACGTTAATTTATGACATACTTTGAAGCTGTGGAAATTGCCTTACACTTATCTTCACTTCTATTATGATCAATGAGATCACATCACGTCATGTTTTCGTTTTTTTGCAGAAAGCATTACGCTCACGACTTTGTTTAAAAATGAGGACACGAACAGTCATTTTCATTTCTGCTGAAAGCCATAAAAGTTTGTGTAACATCAAAAGAAAATTTGGGCCGTGCAACAGATTCTCGTGAATGTGTGCGTAATACAAATTCGTATTAATTTCCAATGAATGCTGATTTAAAGCACACCTTTGATTTCCTAATAAATGAGTTCAGTTTGCTCATACTAGATGTTCTCATTCAGCCTTCTCTGAATGCGTCGCCAAAACGACTTTTTTTTGTACAGAAAATTCGGAGGGGTAAAAAGGACGAGGACAGAAGGATGATGAGCTGACTAGCAAATGCCCAAGAAGTTTAAGTGAAAGGGTACCCAATGGATTTCTTATTACTATTTCCAGCTTTCACCCAGTTCATGTATTTATTTACATATGTGAACCTATGTACAACGTACTTCTTTTATGTCAATGCCATTCCTTTTTTTCTTGTTATCATCAAGGGATCCGCATTTCACAAGACAAAATTAGTATGCACCAGGAGTTGCTCAAAGACACTGTATCTATCTCTCTTCTTTGATTTTGATTGCCTATCCTAAAACTTTTATGAGTTCTTCATAATTGATGGTGTGGGATGGATGGACTGCGGGTTGTAGTTTGGATGTGTAACTCAGAAACAGCAATAAAATCCACAAATAAGAACAAGACAATGAGATGAGGAAAGACGGCAAAATAAGTAAATTTGACATTGTGCAGAAGAAAAAAAACGCGAGCATATTATTAATGCACCCATCAACCTATTCTGTAGAGCAAAAAGCTTTTCCCAATTGAAATGCGCACAATGTTATCATGCCATCATTGTTGTTTTTAGATACTCTCAGTTCATATCTGAATGAGTAAGAGATGCGGAAGGCTTTAAAACAACACTACTTTCATTTAAACAAAAAAAATCGCTTGCTTCTTGCAATTAAATTGCTGGACACGGATTCAATGCATTGCGGAATTATCTGATTGCGATTGTGAGTACTCATTTCGGTTTGCTTGGAGATGCTGCGATTAAGAGGGAAAACGTGACGCCATGCGCAAACATTTTTTTTCTGGCGAAATTAAGCTTTCGTCTTTGACTCTTGTTCAAACCGTAAAATTTAGGTATGTTGATAAAGCAAAATTACAATTGTTTCCTCTTTAGTAATGGACGTAAAGTGTAAAATCGTTTTACATTATTGGTTAAAAGTTAAAATTCTAAAGTGCTAAAATAAAATGTAGTGATAAAATTTTGTAATCATAAATGCTATTATTAATTCGTTTTTTGTAATTTGAAGTAGTTAGTTTCCGGAGAAAATGTTTTCAGCAACCCAATTCAGAGTTTCATTTCCTGTAATAAAAGGAACAGAGCTTGGAAGGCAGGACTGCTTCAATTATTATTATTATTATTACAGTGTAGCTTCCTATCTACGGGGCAGTAGAATTTCAAGAGGAATGAATCGGAATAAGAGGTTGATTTCCGTTATTGTTTTTAATGCTCACCCCACGCGCTTTCATTTCATGGAGATACCCCAGGGGAACTCCCAGCGGGACAGGCAGGGTAAGGCCCATCCTCATATTTTGCAGACTCTGAAGGTAGCTGCGTAGATATACAACAATGATATCTTTACATAACGATGTGCTAAATTAACCAAGTGACAATGCAACAACATAGCTCACAACAGTCCTTCTTAATTACAGTTTGGCAGGTTACTCCTTTTTCTAAAAAAAATCTCAATGTTGATCTTAACATTGACCACAGTTTACAAGAGTTAACATTGAAAATAACGATGAAAATATTGTTGAAGCGTAAAAACTAGAACGAAATACCTAGTTCCACTAAATAATTTGAAATATTGAAATGATATGACATACTATTTGTGTTACTTTTTACATATCCGATTGTATTCAGTCATGGAACATGGCTGAATGAGTGATATCTATTAGATTAGGATTAATAGTGTAGCAAGGGAGATGAGCCTCAATCCTGTAGGATTCAAAAGCTGAAGGCACTCCTAGGAGTTCAGTCACGGACCCCTGACTAGCTTCAAAACTGCTGGGAAAATGTGAAAGTAGAAAAAAAAGAAAACGTGAAAAGGGGATAATAAAAAAGGATTCATGATTACATAACTCTGCTAGTTTGCTGGTGACTATGGGAGAGGAAAAAAATTTTGATAAAAAAAATGTGGGAGATATCATGATGGTATGTAAGGTAAGCTAAAGTGGCATATGATAATCTTTTTCTTTCGAATCCATCCATTCTCTTCCTAATGCATCCAAAGCAATTTTTTTTCCTGGGAACAAGCATTACACAAAAAAAGCTGAAGCTATACGCTCCCTTTTTCCTTCTGAGGAGGTGATGATTTTGTTACTGGTTCTTGCCCTTTTGAAGAATAGAGTTGGGAATAAAAAAGTAGTTTGAGTAAACGTTGAAAACCATAAGTGAAACAAGGTGACCTCACATTTCTCCACTTGAAAATCTAGTAATGTAGTTAGTTATACAGCACACACATATGGAATAGTGAGCAGGAGAACAAAGAGTTGGAGAAAAAGGATGCTACGTCTATTTCCCCCTGCTCACGTAGCTAAAACCACTTGGCTGCTTTGAAAAAAAAAGAGAGAAAGAGAGCAGATCCTCACTTTCCCCTACAAGATGATGATTATTATCATTATTATTATTCGGATTCTCTTTTTTTTCTGCAGCGTGGCAGTAGCAGCGGCGGAAGCAACTTTTTTTCTTTCTAACAACGTGATACATGAGAGATAAAGCAATGTTTTTTATTGCAGATACGGGCATAAGAATATACTTTACTCACCTACCTATAAAGAAAGTAGTTTGGAGGTATGCATACATGTGTGGTGGTGGTGGTACAAATAAACAGATATCTATGGGCAATATGCATGCAGCATCTTAAGACTCATAATATGTCAGAAGTCACTACAATATTTCGTACAATAAGCGGCAACACCCTACCACACCACAACTAACAACACCGCAAGACCTAAGGTAAATTGCTCATATTTTCTTCCATTTACGGTAAGTTACCTCTCTCTTCAACGGATATAAGGAAAAAGTCATCATACTATGAGTCTTTTTTTTTCTTCGTACGAAAAGTTTCCCCTATTTTTTGTCTTATTGTTAGAACGAAAAGTGTACCTGTAATGCATAGATCCATATATAATAATAAGATTTACATTCTATATTCCGCAGCGTATGCTGCAGTTTATGTTTCCCTGGTCCACATAACACTGTATGGAAATTTGTGGAATATTTTTATCACCACCACCACGACTACTACTACTCCTCACTCTCTAAAGTAATCATCTAAAAGATCTTGGGGTATCCTGTTGTCCTGTTGGTGCTCTACTACTCACTCCGTCGGTGTGTGTCTGGATCTGGATCTGGATTGAAGTTTATGTCCTATCACGAATTAGGTGGTAACCGTTGAATATAAAAATCAAAACTTGGTTGAACAGATTTATCTTCTGTAAATGTAAGGTTGGCTGCAATATCATCATCAACATCATCATCATGAGGATGAGAAGCAGTCATTATTATGTGGTGTGTTCTCCGGATCCATTCAAAAAGGCCAGACACAAGTAGTGTGTGAATAATGTATAAACACATGAGCAAAATAATAGAGGGAAAGTAAAGGAAAATTCATGTAGTCGTATTTATCCTTTGAAGGGGTGAGAAATTGAGACATAAGGAAGGTGTGTGTGTGTTTTTTTTTCACTGCGACAATACTTACGTAAGACCTATGTACATGATACCTTATGATATGAAACGGAGGATTAAGGAGGTTCGGTTTGGGTTGGACTTGTTTATATATTATAAATAATAACAAATTCATGATCCTCGTGATTCTGATTTAACCACGGAGAAAGCACATCCTTTTTTTTCCTCATGTACGGAAGTTTTGTATAAGGAATGAAATATGCTACCACGTCTTTAGTATTCCCTCGCTTTCTCCTGATCACAATTTGCGCTTTGGTTAGATAAAACGGATATGTGATCTGAACATTGAATCCCTTGATCAGGAAAAAAGATACCGGATAGATCTAGTAACGGACGGAGTTTTCTCACGTTGCTTTTTTCCGGACTAAAAAAAGAATGATTTCATGAACAAGCGTGTCTCGATCGCGATCTCCACTTCTTTCTAGTCTTCCTGCAATGTTGTGGCTGCGGTGATTATATGCCCACAGATTGGTTGTTTCGAATCATTCTTTTGAGTCCCCCGCTATGACTGTGTGGTGTGTTTTATGCTATTTGAGAGAGGAGGGAAAGGAAAGACCGACCATGGAATCCGTTGTTGTTTTCATGTCAAGAGTTGGACCATACCATTGATAATATTTGGTATCCGGTACTTTGGTACTTCATCCAATACCAAATTACTGCTCAGAGACGTATCATATTATATTGGAGCGTAAACACGTCTCAGAGTCAAAGAAAGGACTTCTTAAGTTGCTGTCTCCACAATTTGTGTAACTAAATCAAGACAAAGTACACTGAACATGGTCGAACAAAATGTATAGATGTAATACTACTACTTTTACTTTTTTTGTTTGCTTTCACCAAGTACCACGATGACATCAATCCTTTTTCTTTGTAAAACATTGTCAGTTACAAAGACTTAAAATCATCTGCTAAAGTCAACTCAAAAAAATCAACGAAAGGCATTTGAGAGCAGGAGTTTTTTTGCAGCTTCATTTTTTTCTCAAAGTAAATAAACTTGGCAACTTTATTAAGAGCGCAGAAAATTTTTGGTGATTTTTGTTGCCGATGATAGATTTATGAACAAAAGACAGAATGAAGATACAAAGTAATTTCAATATTATTTTTCGACATAGAAATAAACGATGAATTCATGTTAATAAGAAGGAAGTAAAGATAATCTTGAAAATTGAGCTGTGTTAGCACTCTCCTTTTCAAAGAAAGGAAGGAAATAATAAAAAAATGAACGTGTGTTGATATGACAATGATAATATTGATAATGCGATTGCCTTGCACAACCTAAAGTGGAGAAAGGAAAACAAAAGGTGTCATGAAACACACCCATGATACTTCGTCTAGTTGCATAGATCATGTGGAATAATCACAATCAGTTCACACTTGAATACATACTATTTCATCATCATCATCATCATCATCATCATGAAACGAGTGGAATATGCTCTGGCAATTTTCAAAACGAAACAAAACTGAGTTGTAGTAGTATTTTTTTACAGTGTTATAGAGATTTTATTAGATTTTCCGGGATACGGGATCAAGGTTGGCCTCATCACGTCCTTTTATTCATAACGTGTTGCAGAGTCTTCAGGGTAAGAGCTAACTACAACACGCTTAACAACTTTTTTCCCCCGTAAAA
Source organism: Seira musarum (assembly GCA_027743895.1). NCBI lineage: Eukaryota > Metazoa > Arthropoda > Collembola > Entomobryomorpha > Entomobryidae > Seira > Seira musarum. Next base: position 61,467 of record JAHZMX010006163.1, on the reverse strand, counting down.
ATGGTTAGCGTTGGCTCTTCACTTCATCCATCCAACTTTCTTTTTGCATATGAAGAAAGAGAGGTAGAAAGGCACTCTCAATATTCTTCCTATCCCTATTGTTATCCTTTACTGAGGAGAGTGAAAAAAAGGACCTTTCTATTCTTCTTTCGCCATTCACAAGAAAACTCTCAGGCTTTCACCGCTAGCTAGCTGGCTGGCATCATTCAATTCATGATGATGAAATAAGAGAAAAGCGGAAAGATGAAGCTTTATTAGGAGTATAGACTCGATCTCTTTCCTTTTTTTTATTCGTTATGATAAAAAGCAGAAATGCGGCGCAATCTTACTTATATCTCGTACACAAGGCTTAAGTTATAAAAGTATAATATCTATCCCAAGAATAAATTTTGCGTTAGGGGAATTCTTTTCATGAACAAAAAAAATTATTGTTTTGTTGAAGAGAAGCTCTTCTAGTCTCGTCTGAATAATACTTTACGCATCGGCAACCTCTCTAATCCTTGGAGGATCAAATCATTACACCTTTTTCGTAGACTTGTGAAGGCACTACAATTTTTTTTTCTGCTTCGTTGAATCCCTACTTTTTTATTTGCCGTCTGCTGTCAATTATTTTCACGACCGCATGACCCTTCAGTGAAGTTTTGATAAGGTAATCTAAACGATAGACGAGTATTGATTTTTTAAGGCATTCCCTCATAAAAATGTAGGTTTATTAATTATTGCAGAATATGATATCAAATTACATAAATAGCAAGAGACATAGAAACAAGTTCAAGGAATATTATTTGAGAGACAACAGCAAAGAAATGGGATTCGTATTAATAATGTTTTTTTTCCTCAATGAAACGAACAATAAAACCATTAATGTAATGAAATAGTGCCCACACCCACACAGGCAAGCAAACCGTGCAAAAGTTTTCTAGATAAAAAGGAGTGTTTATTGAACCGCTTCTTCTTACCCAGACGGAATGATTCACTTTTACAAAAAAGAAAGCATAGACATTTAGGAAATTCCTGTCATCACGTCATGATGGTAGTGTGTCATAATAAAAACAAGACATTGGACACGGCCACGGCTGCGGGACATATTCGTCAGTGCGAAGAAATAAAAGAGGAAAGATGCCACAAAAGGAATAAGGAATGTGTCTATATTTTTTTCCACGCTTATCTTTTTTACCAGCTGACTCAGACGAACATCATTTTCTCACATCCTTCCAGTCAATAAACACAAAATGTGAGAAAATGCCAACAGCCGTTGAGAAGAGACAAGCAGCATGGAAGATCAAGTGACTTTCCCTCAAATCTCTGTGTGCTTAACATTTCACCAGTCGAGATTTAATCCACCACCTTAAAAGGGATTTATAATGGCCTCCAATTTGTGTAAGAAAATTCAAACAAATTTTATTGCACTACATCAAAATCATCATCAGCTTTTGCAATAGTTTTTTTAGCAATTCAAATACAACATGAATGAAAATAGATATGATGGAATTTTCTTTTGATATATTCTACATAGAAGAAAAAAAGAATTGCATTACATTCCACGATCCTCTCTGAAAGAAGAAAAAATTCAGTGAAAACGACAAGTCCCGTCTGCAGAAAAAAAACTTGTTAGCCACTTTGGGCAGATTTATCATGTGTAATTCTGTTATTTACACTTTTCTTATCCCCTTCGAAGAGAATGAAAGGCACTGCATTAGATTTTTTTTTCTTCTTCTTCCAACGTTATGCTATGTCGGCATTCCTGATTTTTGTGCATCATATGGTAAATGTAGAAGTTTAATAGTAAAAGTCCTCATACACACTGGCAAACACCACACCACTACCACTCGATCTTACCCCTTTAAAAGTATGTCATCTCATCAATAAAACATAGATTTTTTCTAGTTCTTCTAACGCATTCCGTGTTTTTCTCTCACTCAGTGAGGGCTAGCAAACAGTATTAGTGGCCGTATTACTATACTTTGAAAATATCCAGCAGCTTTTACTACATTTTTTTTGATGCCTCACGGTAGTACACAATAATGCTGTTACTCTTACCCTATTTGCAATAAGCAAAACTAGAAGGAAAAAATTCTTCCGCGAAGGAACTTTTTTTTCCCTCCTTAATGGTGGTAAAACATACCTGTGCAGGGCTGGTGCTGGATAAGAAAAAAACTTGCCAAAGCCAGAGCAAACACTCTGGTAGTGCTGATGGTGTATATATCCTTATAAAGCCTCTAGGACTTTTCTCGCTCGCTACTGCATATTTCTCCATCCAACACAATTTACTTACGTGTCTGTGTAACTGGTTAGTTTTTACTTAAGCCAAAAGGGATGCAAACAAAAACGTGGAACGCACCACACCACACGAAAAAAACGATAGATCTCTAGTGTGTTTGTACATTGATTCAGGCGAATTCAGAATGCGTGCTGTTCTGCCACTACTACTTTTCTAAGCTTTTTTTTCGACTGTTTGCTTGTTTGAACTCGGGAGCAAAAGCAGACAACATAACGTAAAAAAAAGTAACAACTTCCTTTGACTTTCACTTCATCGTCTGCTCGTCTTTACTTCTTTTCTTTCATTATCTTCTCACTATAATACATTTTGTCCTCTTATTTTTACCTTCATTCTCGGAAACATGGAACATACAATATTATATCGTAATATTAGAACCAAGTTGATACAAAGTAAGAGACGTAGCTGAAAAGAGGAGAGAAAAGATAATGAAACTCATATCTTTCTGGTTGAAAATACATACTTTTTTATTTTTCACAAGGAGCAAATTTTTTCCCAATATCTCTGTATTGACCAGATCAAGGAATGTTGTCAAGCTATTTTTTAATATAAATCTCATTCAGACATCGGAAGATGGAAGGAGACAGACAAATGGACACATTAAAATCAACAGTAGCAAAAGAAAGTGAACAACATAATAATGAACCAAATACTACGAAACTGTTGCTGTGAGAATATGCTCGTTCCAACTTACCTACCTATTTGGAGGAGCGACTACGATGCAATTTAGTGAGATACAAGACGCAACACTAATACAGCCTCTCGAAATAGGAAAGCCAACATTTACCCGAGGAAACCACGTTTAAGGAAGATACAGCTTCAGGAGCATCTTCAACCATGTTTCACTCAAGTACTTTTTTGGTTCGTTTTGGTGCTCCATTTTCCCAAAGGATTTTGCTGTTTAAATGAACAATGTCATGCATTCATGCGGTCAGTACGTGTAGGAGGTCCTACATGATTCCCTATAATACCATTGAATATTCTATTTACAAATGCTTCTTCGATCGCATTGTAGTCTAGTTCTTCAGGTTCTCCAAGTCCCCACTTTTAGTTCGTAGACCTACATTCAAGCCATGACATGTGGGCACGTTATCTATATTTAAGGCCCAATAAAGAAGAGAAAATTGAAGACGTGAAAATTGTGTCTTGATACGTCATCCGCCTACATAAACTTTTGTTACGAGAGCGCATCGTAACGTCATCCGTGAAGACTGATAGGGAAAGGCCTTTTTGTAAATATGCACAATGCAGGAAGCCTAACGGTAAATAAAGATATTATCTTTAGTATTGAAAGGCATTGATGAAACTAACCAAATGTATCAACATTTTTCTTTATTTATGAATGGAACCCTTCCACAAATAGGAAAGTATGATTGTTGATTGACGTACAGCAAGACGTATGGAATGCCTGAGTCCAGGTCATACTTGCCACATTTCGTCAAAACAACACACTTATACTTCGACTTACAATCACAAATTGAAAAACCAGCAAGAACTCTACTACCAGGACAACTGAAAATTCTGCGGTTCAGAAAAAATACTTTAATTTCAACGCCGCTTCATCCATTTCTCCTAATTGTAAGTTGCGTGCACGACATTCTTTTGCAATGATATTCATGATAATTGTTTTCGTATGCGCAAATAAAGAATGGAAGTTCTTTATTCTGTTGAGATGATAATTTGTATCGACGGACAGAAGGACATGGATGAACACACAACACCATCAACTTACAATGGCCTAAAATTGGAGAAAGCAAGGAAACAAAGTGCATGAGCTAAATGTAGGTATGCGTTGGTGTTCGAAGAGGGCAGTCCTTATGGGATCTTTGAATTCTAATTTTATCCTCCTACGTAAATTGTATCGGACAAATTGGATCTGGGAATAAATGTCTGTCGTTTCTTCAAAGGAGTTGATCTGAATAGCCACATGGAAAGTAGTTTTACAAACTGCCATCAACTACCACTTGTCTGCGACTGGTCCAGTTAGAAGAAGCATAAAACTGTAATGGAATGAACTGTTTTTCAAGCATTCACGATACTTACAATAAGAAAGGGAGGAATAAATCTCACTGGAATGAAGCTCCAGCAATATTAAATTAGCTAATATTGACAACTCATTGAGTGCAAACAATAATTCTGCACAAAGACCCTACTCATGTCAAATGTTTTGAAAGATGTAAAATTATAGGCCGATAAAAAAAGCTTCAAAATTTCCAAGCAAAAAAATTATCAAGAACTGAGTCATCATCATTTTGATTACTTTCATGTTGTTGCGCATGAAACTTGCCTAAACAATTCCTAAGAAGATATAAAGAAGCACGAAGTGAATTATCATTTTTATGAATAAATAAGGGAGTTTATCCGCGGTCTGCCGTAAGTAGAGCATCGTACTAAAGTAGTTTTGAAAGAAAAACATTGATATTTTCTCGCGATAAAATAAGAAAATGTGCAATTTTTAGTTTGAGCTCATAGTCAGCAGGAAAAAATACGTTATAAAAAAAGAAAGTCGCATTTTGTGCAATGTATTACATTATGCTCATACTAGAGGCGGAACATTTTTCACGGACATTGTAATAAAGCCCATAAACGCTAACAATGTTGACAGTATAAAACTTTTCCCTCCTTCAGATGTAGAGGATGCACAAAGATACTTTCTCTAACTTTCTCCATACGAACTATCTGGAAAGAAAGTAGGAAAAGAATAGAGGAAGTGAATGCCGTTTTTATTGAAGCGCCTGAATGTCGGGCGCCAGCCTGGCATTTCGCCCAAAGAAATTGTTGCTACATCTTCGTTGGCAGATACACATAAGTGCATGTATCATTCACTACTGCTGCCACTACCACAAGACTAGTAAAATATACTGGTTTTCTTCTAAAAAGTAGGAGAGAGTACTTTCCCTATTTTCTTTTTCATCAGAGAGTGAACGAACCTACGAGAACGTCTACTGCTGATGTGCTTTATTTTCACTTGTGGAAGTCATCATCATTTACAAAGCACGGTTTCCATTTTTTCCCTTCACATTTTAACCTGAAGAAAGAAAAGCCACGTGATGGAAAATGGGAACGAAATGAAGGAACGTTCTTATCGTTCCTTTACTTCGAGCATGTGAATAGGTGCACCTTCACAGAATATAACATAATTGACAAAATATATAATCCTTTGGAGTAAGTAAGTACACTCTAGCTTGAATGGGACTGCTCAGAGAGATCCTTGATTTCTCCATGACTCGTCAGCATGTTTGAGCAGTTTGAATGGAATGGTGCCACAATAAGAGGTTATAAACGCAAAAGAGGGAAAAAACGAGCTTTTATTCAAATTTATCAACTATTGTTGCGACACAAGAAGAGGAAGGGTGCGTGTGTGTATGTGGATATGGCGCAAAAATGAAGACGATGGTTCGCAAGTAGTGATTCCAATTCATGCATGCACTCGTTATTCCAACAAGCAGAGACAATCGTAAAAATGGGGGAAATGAAAACGTCGTAAAGATAACTGAGGGAATGAATGCCACCATGAATGTTATGGAATGTGCTACAGAGGCTTTCATAACGACGTCGATAAGATTTTGTTTGTTGCACAGTTCTGCTCATAATAATCCTTAAAAGTATTGTGGGGCATATTTAGGGGAATAAAAGAAAGCATTAAATGTATCCTCATGTTCACTCATAATCTGTAACACCCATTGACTCACAATCTCACAATGAGGCCAAAACGAAAGAAGCAAGAATGGAAGAATCACAATCACGAATACACTCATATAGTCACATTGTATTTATATGTGCACATATGAAATGCAGAAGTAAAAACATTTTGAACAACCTCTTCTATAATCCACTGATAAACAAATGAATGCGAATGGAGTGCACAGAATCAAAATGGAATGAACCGACTCGACGTACAAAATGGGATTTTTTTGTGAATCTTTAGATTGTCTGCGATCATTCTTAAGATTTCTGTGCTTTGGCCTTGCCTTCCAGTAAATCTGCGAACACAGTATGCAGGGAATATAAATCAGGGGAAATTTTTATTCCTTTTTTTCTGGCAAATGCAATTCACTGGATTCCCTTTGCTACTACAGTACAGCTCATAGTCAGCTCAGCTTAGCACGGATCATTTAAGTAAAGGAATATTAAAAAAAAGTTTGAAAAGCTTAATCTAACGCAGTTTTACAACTGGAGAAGTGCGTCTTGGAGTAGAGAAAGAGCAAGAATTAAAAACTGACGATGGAGGAAAAGTAGAAAGTTCGTACAATATAAAATCTTCGTTACTTCCTTCTCTTCCTAATCTATTCCTTTAAATATGCATAAAATTAGAAATTAGTATGTTTTAACAAAATGTCTCTCATCTTTTAATCAAGTTGTATGCCCTAAAAATTACTATTGGTATCATTTTCTTCCATAAATTTTAATAAGTAAAGGGAAACCCTTAAATTGAATATTCATTTCAGTTAGGAGAAAAAATGTAATCATTAAAGTTTCACTTTGCTGTAGCCCCAAGCATAATAAAATTTTGAGCCTGTATTAGATGAGATTTCGTTTAAGAACGGAAGACACTTAAATTGGTTTGGGGATGAAAAGACGTTCACTATGTATTTGTGTGTGTATGTCTGCGCTCTTCATCTCATGAAAAGGTTTCCTTATCAGCGGATTCTTTTATGCTGTCTAGAGCATGTCTTTCCAAGTCAGTCGTGTCGTGAGCATTATTTTTAGAGTATTATATTGAATGACAGCCTAGTGCCAGTAGAATCTTGAAGGTGATGGTTAAAGCGATTGTAGAAGAAAAAGAAACTTTTTTTCCAAACTTCTTTCCCTATCTTTGCACTCGTGTTCGTATACCTTCAAGCGGTTATGAAAGTAATTAAGCAGCCTAAGCCTAAAAATGCAGGCGAGCACCTGGAATTTATAAATCAAAACCTGAACTCCGGAAAAGCCAGATTTTGTTCAATGATAGAACAAAAAAAACTGCAATTTTACCCCAGCACAGTAATTTTAATTTGTTTATTACTCCTACATTTTATTTTTATATCATCACAATTTGCCACACTGCGCTCATGAAATTCTATTATCGTGGCGACATGGAATAAGTAGTAATTGTGTTATAGCGTGGACGTTACAACGAGAATGGAAGAAATCATGAAATAAATACCTACACGCACTACTACAGTTTGGTTTCCAACAAATGCGAAATTTGGTTACAGTTACAAGTGCACTAGCAAGCGAATTAAATACATAATCTGTTTGGCCCAGCTTGCGGCCAAAGTTATCGCAATCACCCTGCGCTATCTCACCCTCCTGCTTTGGCCTCCCTGTTGTACCTTTTCCCTTATTCCCACTGACTCACCATCAGTAATAGCGTTGTTGCTGACTTCTTTAAATTAATGTCTGGCCATTAAAGTCTCGCCCACTTTTTTTTCTCTACTCACTTCTCTCACTCTACCACTATCCCGACAGTATAACTTGCTCTTCTGTGAGTCTTGTATTTTGCACAAAATTTTCAACTTCCACAAATAAGTACTTGCTGCAGGCTTGTCATATCAGTAAGGACTAGGAGTAGACTATTTAGACTATGGAAACCATTTCACAATGCTAGTCGACTCATTGTTAGCCTCTCTCACGTCAGTGAAATGAAAATGGAATTGAAGCACTTTTGATATAGAAATTAAAGTGGTCGTACGTACATACCATATTAAGATACGTACACATGTTTTTAGGTTCTCTACCAGTTCCCGTTATGAAGACATTGAACATACCCTGAAATGTTGAAGGAAAGTAATTTTGAATTCATTCATGAACAATTCTCATCTCTGTGTAATATGAAGCTGCCTCGAAATGATTATAACATCCCATTAAAGCATTCCACGTTCCGAAAATTATCAAGATCGTGGGTGATAATAGTTGTTGAGCAAGATCAACAGTGTAACTCCTTCCTTTTCACATCGACTTCACATTTCCTTTGACCCTGCTCCTCTACACCGTCCTCTGATGTCATCAATTTTCGGGATTTTCCTTTTATTGTTTCAAATTAGTTTTGCGCCTCTTTTCACCTTTCACTATCATACAAATACTTTACACGACGGATATTTTATGTAAGCAACCAAAATGTGCCCATTTTCAAATGAATTTTTCCAATGGTAAAAACCGATATTATGATATTTTATTTGTCTTCTGTTCCACATTACTCGTGCATGTTGACGATGACACTGAAACACTTTCACGTATCAACGTTAATCTCGAAATATATGAGTTTATCATTCAATTAAGACTTTACTTTGTTTCGTGGCATACACTGTGGAAAAAAAAAGAGGTAGAGGATGTTGACTGAAAAGTGTCACTAATTTCCCGTATCATTTATGTGTATCAAATTAAACCTTGGAAAGAAAGATCCGAGGCCGAGGTCAAAAGATAATGCATAATTAGTCGAATGCGGAGTGAACAAAAAAGTAAAATAGGTATAGATAAAGTATGCTTCTTCATCAGTCATTACCCTGGTCTGTGTGTCAAAAGGATAAAGGTAAATTTAAAATGAAAGGATGACATGCAAACCTTGCATAATTATGAATAATACATGATGTTTTGCCAACATAACAGCTTGAGCAAATTCCATTTTTTCCCTCTTTTATTTGCTGCAACTGAACTGAACACACAACACAACAAACTCACGTTCCTTGTTAGTCCATCCAGGGTGATGAGAAATTTGTCTGACGGTGGTATGGTGCGGTGGTGAGATTAAAAAAGTGAGATGAAAAGACTACTTGTGTATGGCGCACCATACACAAGTAGTGCAACATACGCTAGTTTCGTAGTACTTGTATCTCGGTTATGGTGTACAAACCGGATAATCTAACATTGTGGCATTCCTGTGCTCCAGATAACCATAAAAATGACATGCACTCAGAGTGTTTTTCATGAAAAAGAACGAATTTCTCTACTTTTTTTGTGTGTAGTTTTTCCAAAGTGCAAGAACTACTTAGTACTATAAGAGCTAAGGACTAACCTTTTCCTATTTAATTAAGGTAGCATTTTTACAAATTTCCAATGTTGTCTTACCTATCTTCCCAAATGGCATGTTTCTTTCCGCCTTTCATAAACTCAAGGCAATTCTATGATATCATAAAAATAGAAATATGAGACTATATCCAAAAGCCAAAGTTGGCTTTATTTGGTTTGTTGTGGCTGCTTTTAATAGCGATTTATGTTGAAATGCTGATTTCCATTAATGCGCTTCATAAACTCGTATCATGGATTTTATTGATTTATTGTTGGCCTAACGTAAAAAAATAATAATGGCCAAGGAAATGGATCATTCTAGAGAGGGAGAACACGTAAGTGAAAGAGACTGTCATGTCGTGAAAATGATAGGTTTTAATGGAAAATGGAATGTTGTTGTTACAGATCCGTATAGGCTTGTTGACGACTTTCTGTGTTTTTTTTAGGCTAGCGTGTACCAATATGTTCTTCTGTCATGCAGACGAAGTAAAATCGTCTTTGCTGGTCTCCCCTTCCACTGCCTCCACTTTCCTGGGGGTTTTCCCTAGTTATCACACATGTTTAAGCAACACATGTTTAATTTCCTTTATGGCGAGTCCAGGTGAATAATTATGACATTGATGAAATTGGCTAGACAAAATTACAAACCGTCAAAGTACTCACCCGCAAGCAAACCAAATTACCAGGGAAGAGGAAATAGTTTCGGTGGCGGAACGTCTTAAAAGCGAACATTTTCTGTGTAAACAGGTAAATTTGTGCTTCCGACTTTAGCGTTTAACATGATAAGCATCTTTAATCATCAACAATGGCTCGTTACGATAGATACCTCTTTTTTTCACCATTGACACGATAATCCGCCTACTTAACGTAAGTACACACAAAACAGGCTTAAGTAATACATAAGGCGTTTTTAAATGACAAAGTTTGTTCATTACTTCCTATTTTTATTTCTCATTTAAAAAGGGAAACTTTGGGAAAGAAGATAAAGATTACATTAAGAACTATAGTAAACAGAAGTGCGTCATGTCATGATACAAAAAAGCAGAGGAAAGGCGTCAAACCATTTTGCATGCTTAAGTTGGTCCTAAGGTTTCTTTCTGTTTTCAGGTATGTTTAGTAAGTAAGCAACCATAACAATAACTCGCCCAGTGTAACCAATCACCACAGCTACAGCAGCAGAATTTTTCACGGCTTATATGGTAACTTTGTGTATGTTGAGGTTAAAGAAAAGGAAACTCGTTAGATCAAAAGGAAAGTGAAATGTATGTGTGTGTGCTCTAAGATGGAACAATAGACAGTGCACTTTCCTAACTTGACATTTCATGTTTTTACTGCAGATAAGAAAATGGTGCATATACATAAAGTGGTATAGCATTCGCTTTCACCTTTTGTTGGAATCAGTGATAAATTGGTAAGTCGATGGAGGGGTTGCTTATTTCCTTCCTCTGCAGAATATGACGAAGGAAGGAAATGAGCCTTTGCTCTTTTACAACATTCATCGTCTTACAATAAACAGACTACCTAAATTGATGGGAAGAGCGATATGAAGAAGCAACCCTTATGGGGATAATGACATTCAACGAATACATCTTTCTTCCGTTTCAAGCAAGCGGAGAGTTCTTTTCGGGAGAGAGGGGAAGACAAAAGAAGCATGTCAAAAGGGGTCATAAATGTTCTTGTTAAATACATGAAATTGAACATACCCAGCCCCCAGCTTGTGATGAAATGCATTCTGGTTTGTTCGCAGTCTTTCCTTTTTCCCAACAATATATGCACATGTTTTGCGACAAAAAATATTGTTGCGTATGTAAATTACTCGTTGCATAATTCTAACGCAAGTTGATGGTGACTTGAGTTGATGCAGAACATTTCATACATGTCCTTTGTTCTGGGGACATCTGGGATATGATATGATACAACTACAACTTGTTTTTCAGGGAGAAAGAGGAGCCTTTAAAAGTATGAGATCTTAAATGGCTTTAGGACATGAAGAAAACGATTATAGCTTTGAAAAAATGTCTCTCCGTGGAGTGAATAATCCTTGGTAAGTAAGGTAGCATCACACAACAGCATTTCTTCTTTCCCTAAGCTTTTTTTATGAGAATCGAGAGAGTCGCTTACGTGAAGTAAAGTGGAGAAAAAAAAATGTTCTGCACTTGTTTATGTACCCTTTTCCCTTTCTATGTTGCTCTCTGACGAACTTGTTTAGACATTTCTTCAGTTTAAGTGGCGGTAGAGGGATGGGATGGATCGAGTCTCATCTGTGCGAGAGTGTGTGAAGTGAGTAAATAGTGGTTCAAAAGAGAAAATTATGTGCACCAACCAGCCAAAAAAAAAGAAAGTAGCAAGAGTGACTCTACGACGAGATGAATCTGGATTTCTTCTTCACTCTCTGGCTGACTGCATCATTTCATTTTTTATACCCGTTTCAGAAGCTCATATACGATGGTTATAGGGAGGCCACAAATGCTCTCTCCTTTCCTTTTTCTTTCGATGAAGTTAAGGGTACGTTGTAGTCGATGAGCTTATTAGATGCGGAGATGCCAATGCCAATGTGACTTACATTACTACCACCTACCTACGGAGAACATTATAAAGCAAGTGTTTCATTGGAAAAAAGGGCGCCATCACAATTAATTATTAAAGTTGCTCACATCACATCACATGGACATCAACATAGGATCACTTATAACTTTTCCCTTATATTTCCTTCCATTCTCCCAAAAAAATGCCCAACCCAACCTGTCTAAACTTCCTGAGATGTAAGTAGTTTTTTACGGTTTTTATAGCATCGAAACCGTCATTCGACTCTGTATCTCGAAGAAAACGTGCCATTCTCCCTTTGTAACTATTCTGATGGGAGATTTTGAGTCCGGAAAAATTGGAAAAGGAAAAGCAGGGCACTTCCTTCTCTTTTTTTGGAATGTGTGTGTACCTAAACATGAAGGGAGAAAGGAAAACAGACAAAAATGTAAAAAGATGAGATGGTACTATTACAACGACTGCAATATTGTAAGGGTATTTTTTTTCAACTCGTCCCTTTTCTCCATTTCACTTTTTTGACATTTTCCATAACTCAATAAATGTTTGTTATATGTCACTAGAATATAACATAAACGAGGGAAGTTTAAGAGGATTTTGTGGAAAACAATGCGATGGAATGGAATGTACGATGTGGGTGCTTTTCCTTGTGTTTGACATGGGGTGAAATGGGAATTGAACCTCGTCCATTTGGAAATGCAAGTGCTGTCCTGTCATTTCACAATTTTTTTCCTCTTGTTCCAATGAAGTAACGGATTTCCATTGTTCGCCAATCAAATGAAATCATTATTTTATTTCCTTCAAAGAAGTCAAACGGAAAAGAGAATGCGTAATTCAAGACTAGAGGAAATAGGTACATATTTTTTTGTATAACCAAAACCTAGAAATTGAGAGTAGGCGGCCTAATGACCAGCGCAATGCTTCTACTCCAATTCCTCAAAATTGAGTTAAAATATAGAGTAAGAACTACAATCAAAATAATGTGACAAATAATTTGGTTCTTGTACTTTGGAAACATCATCCAAAATCTAGAGTACCGTACATACCGACTACCTACTACTATTTGTATTGTACAACTGCATGCAACGAAGGCAATCGAAGAAGAAACAATATTTTTTTTCCTAAATCACAACCTAAACATGAGAAAAGTAGAAGGGAGAATAAGAGCACGCACGCATTTGGAATGGTGCTGTTACTACTTTACTATCTACCGATTGGTGGTTTTTCATAACAAAAAAATGTTCACTAAAGTGTGCAATTCCATTTCTCTGTGTTGTACTCCAAGTCTGGAAAAAAGTCCTCAGTGAAAAAAAAAGTTGTAAATAAATAAAGTAAGGAACTCGTTTCCCTCACTCTCTTCGTTTTTGTTTTTGACAAATTTGTTCCTTTCCAAAAGTTGAAGTAAAAAATTACAGGGACTACACAAAATACGTACAATTCGTTTAAAAATAGTTTTGAAATACATAGCCTCTTTCTCTCTTTTCCTTTTTCTTTCTTTGTCTAGGGAAACACAATGATAAGCTTTGATGAATGCTTGTATCATGTTTTTTTTTTTGAGAAACCATTACCTCTACATACAATACCTACTTACGTGTCCTACTTTTCTCTATAAAAAAAATTTATAATCCAACTCCTACTTTCATGGGGGAAGTAATCGATTTCATTACTGGTAATTTGCACCTTCATGCTTTAAATATTGCAAAAAAAAATATTTGGAAATAGGTATTCGCAAATGCAAATCCTGAAACATGTGCTGATTTTTGTGCTGAAACACTGCTCATGCACCTTTCAAAAAGAACATGTCCTAATAATAGGTCACGAAGATTGGTAACCATAAATTTTGAGTGCAGGCACTACTACGAGGAATAGTGATAGGACCAGGGTCTGGTGAAATTTGCATTGCACAGGTATAATCATTACCTTCGATATGGAGGCGAACCCTAAAAATGGTATATGAGTTGATACATTTCCCCAAAAAATGTTCCACTGTCAGTAGCATTCTCGGAAATATTTTTCGCACTGATGAAATGGCAAATATATCTTGTTAGGAATATTCATGTTCATATTTATGATTAGAATACAGCAAAACCACTTTCGGTTTTTAGGTGTAAAAATTTTACCTGACAATCAAAGCATGCACATGTTTGAAATCCTGTCTATAGAACAAATGCAACTTTCTAATACCTGTGATGAGTAAAGATTATCTAGTCAGAAATAAAAGAACTCAGGAAACTAATACCATGAATGACGGTCGCAGCTTTTGCTCAAATACTTAATTGAAATTCCAAAAGTTGAATTGCAGAATACTGTTAAAATAGTTTTGATTTAAGTAGCTCAAGTTTTATAACTTGTCATTAAGTAAACATCAACTTGCCAACTCTTTTGTTTCAAAAAGAGCAATGAAGCTATGACTAAAAGCGAGTTTAAACTAAAAAATTTCAACACAGACGGACAAGGTAAAACCAGATGAACTAGCAGAAAGGGTTAGGGCGAGCTACGAAATAATTAAATGGGACATTTGTATTTGTGCCATACATGTACTTATGTCGGCTTGAATGAACATCTGACATGTTCATAGGTATTTGATGTGATAATGAGTCGTTTCCCCATTTTATTCTTTTCTCAAAACTATTTTGTCTTTTATTTAAGAAAAGGAAACGGATCCGGATCCAGTAAATGCATATTGCATACAGAAAGGATTGTAAAAGTTTTTTTTGAAGCGATCTAATGTATTAGGAACATATAAGCAAAGTAAAGATCTGTAGCAAAGGTATAAGAAGTCGGAAGAAATGATTTTTTTTTCGCAAAGAAAGAAAAAAAGAAGAAATAAGTACGCCTCGAGGTTACAACCTATTGCCTCGGAAACCTTCCATCATTTTTAAAAAGGGATCTTTTGAGCTTTACACATATCCGCGTAAAGCTTTTCTAAAGCATTGAAGATTTTAACACTCCTTCTTTCTCCGACTGAGCAAAAGTATATACGTATTTTTGGGTTCATCCTTCGAATCCGGTGTAGCGTGTAACCAAAAATGTGAGATCTTTTAGTCACGTTAGTATAGAAGCATGCTTTTTTATTCCTTCAAGGTAGGTCGTTTTCGAAAGGTAATGAGATTCCAATTTTTTTTTTACAGAATGGAGCTGCAGACAAAAAGGATAGGTAATATCGATATGTCATCCTAATGACGTTATATTTCGTTTATCCTACACCCTTTCCTTCGCTCCAATCAATTTGTTGTTTCGTTGTGAAACGTGGAGAGCGAAGTTTTAAGGTCTGAGGAGAAAAAAAGACGAATTACACATGTTCAGAGTGTGATTATCCTTTGGTCATCTCTTGAAAAAAAAACTCAGGTTTTATTTAAACCTTACCCGAATAAGCATTTGGAATTAGGTCAAGGAATACCGAGTACCTTTTTCATCTGAAAACATCTCAGAATCACAATCAACATGAACTGTATATAAATGTGGCCAAATAAAGAATTTTCACTATTCCTTCACACTATCAGCGTATAAACCACTGTTCAATGTAATTTCCATTGCCATTTATTGTGGAAAATCGTTCCCCACTGGAAGTAAGCGCGTTTCGTTCTTTCCTTTTTTTTTTACAAACGTCATGCAAAGCTTTGCAGGTACTTCAGTTGATTGAGTTTTAGGGGGAAAAGAAACGATTTTTACAACTCCTTCAATTGCTTCTCATGGTGTCAAATGATTCCACTTATCCAATAAAAGGATTTCCGTTTCTACCACCGCGCCACACCGCACTAAAATTTACTTTCTGACCTTATTAGATTTTCAGAAACAAAGGAGAACTGAAGAGATAGAGTATCATATCATGGGAAACTTTGGCAAAGGCAAAGGAGCTCAAGAAACTGTTCAAGTAAAAGAGATATAAAACCGCAAATAAATTCGTTTTCTCTGATGTAGAATGAGAAAGAAGAGACCGACATTTTGTAATTTCTAATGGGCCGGTGTGAAAAGCCACTCAAATGTAATAAGGTTATCAGGATAACTCTGAAGAAAAGTCTCCTTTTGTAATGTTCATCGCATCACCAAAGGAGAATTTAACAACTGCCTAACGTCCAAAAACTCTAGTTTCTTTCATTTCGCATAAACTGGTGGTGGTGAAAAACAGATACAGGAAATGATGAAGTAGATAGTGCGCAACTTTTTTTTCCCTTCACGACGACAAAGTATTAATAAGAAACCATGGAGGAGTTGTAAAAAAAATTCTCAACCATTTTACCAATATATAGACATTTTGTGTTCTTTGTCCTTAAACTCGACTCTCGACTCGACTCCATTTCGTTTGAACCATGTACCTTTTTAAAGCGGACACGGAATCGAAATAGAGGGTAAAACCCCGCAGAGGTTCTACAAAAAAAAACTCACCACAAAGTTGGGCTTTTGAGGAAACAAAAAGCGGCCATCTTTTTACCTACAGCTATTTAGATTGAAACTTACACAGGATATAAGGGAATGCACGGTTGTGAGAAGTGAAAGTAAGTAGGCAAGTATGTACCTTCTACGCGATCACATTCAACAGCGGACAAGAGAAAATAAAAGAAAGAAAAGAGAAAGAGAAATAGAGAGAGAGAGAGAAAGAGAAAGAGGGAATGGAAATGGGAAGAGAGGAAGACAGTGAGATGAAAAGTAAAATGTTCCATGTCACAGAGGAAATGGAGAGACACAGGTTCCTACAAGATTTTGAAAGAGATTCATGACCAAGATAGAAAAGAGAAGAAACCACGACTATCCATCCGACTGGAGGAAAGGAGTAATCAAAAAGGGCAGAGAACAAAGTGTGTCCATATCTGTGTGCTCCAAAACATATCGCTGCAATGTGGGGGAGAGAAATACATACCCCAGCTCACTTTCATAAGGTAAAGGAGTCAAAAGGGAGAAAAAAAAGAAATTTGTTGGTTATGAGAAAATATATTGAAAGGAAAAAAGGTACGTAACCCAACACTATATTTAGACTTACGAAAAGTGAAGGAAAATGAAACCGCAAAAAGCGAGATTGAATAAAGTGAACAAGTAAAGTACATAGGTACATACAAACACATACGAACCTCTTGAGATGTATCAGTATCACCATCACCATCATCACTACCACAACTACAACGTCATCATAATACGCACCGTTAATACATCAAAGCTGGCGTTGCTGTTTTCTCTTTCTGTTGCATTCATAAAGTTCATATGAGCATGAGAGGATGAGACTCTTACCGTGCGTAAGGTAGAGAAGGAAATAGTGAAAGTCATTCATAATGAGGATGCTTGCCAAAAAAAACTTCATAAATAAATCCTCAGTCTTTACGACTTTTTATCTTTTTCTGTAGTAGTAGTAGTATCCATGCCTTATACATGTTTGTAGGTACTTAATTACGTGTAAAGCCTTAACAACCGTCCAGAAAAAAAAAGAGGAAAATAGCCGGAGAGAAAGTCAGGGAGGAACATTTTCTTATCTCATTCTTCTCCTTCTTCATTTTGGCCGTGCATGTTTCATGGTTGTCATACAGTGACAGAAAAAATGGAACCTAGTGCATTATTAAAGTGAAAAAGTATGTTCTCTTGTAGAAGAAAATTGTGGAGCAGACAAATGATCGAAGTACACGGTTCAAGTAAAAAGCCAAGCTCTAGCATCATGATACGTAGTTCTGTTTGTATTGGATGTAAGTATCACGTATCAACTTGTGTTTGTTTGCGAACTTTAATTATGAAATAAGATTTTTATTACGTTACACACCAAAGTTTCGGCAGACATTATGTGATTACCTCGTTTCTGTCTTTTATCCAAGAGCACGAATGAATGTCTTGTTTTGTCTCGTCCCACCCCAAACCTGCATTAGCAACGACTTCTAGACCACAAAAGTAAGCGTCTTATTCGATGGAAAGCTAGTTCATGTTGGAAAACTGATCTTAGAGTTATTGGACGACGGTGGATGATTACTATAAATGGAAACTACTGTGTGACAAAATTACGGCAATATAAAAATAGAGATGAGCAACACTCCTCATTATCTTAATAATACGACTAA
Organism: Seira musarum; assembly: GCA_027743895.1. Taxonomy (NCBI): domain Eukaryota; kingdom Metazoa; phylum Arthropoda; class Collembola; order Entomobryomorpha; family Entomobryidae; genus Seira; species Seira musarum. The sequence goes on along the minus strand of JAHZMX010006163.1, from coordinate 43,626 downwards.
TCTATGTAATAAATAGCGAATTATGTATTATCTTAAAGGAATAATCAATACGTAATTCCTAAATTCGCAAAAAAAGAGCGATAACAGCATAAATGCTTAATAAGTTTTGCGCATGCAGACTGCCACTATTGCTGACGACGACTCTATAAATTCCTTGGAAAAAAAGAAAACAAACATTCGCTTTTAATCTAGTTTTTTCCAAGAAGTTGTTTACAACAACGAAGGCATTTCTTTGTAGTAACCCAAATTGTTCCATGAATTTCAATGCTAACGTAGCGGATTAAAAGAGGACTATAGAGGAATGACAGGTTTGAATAAATTTTTTAGACAAAAAAGCCAGCATAGAACATAAGAGGTGATGTCGTATTTTATGTGAAACTACTATTTCTTTTTAACCTTTTCAAGGAACTATGATGAATCGATCGTTGGGCTAACAAAGGCAACTGATTACTTGATTACATACTTTCAACACTATCGTTAGCATTGATGAGAAAGGTAAACAAGAAATAATTACATTTGGAATGATTACTCACTCCTTTCTCTCCCAGTTACACAATACGTTTGAACAAGAACAGGAGGACAGGAGAGCTTCCATCATTCCCCACTTTAGCTACAAATAATTCCATTCGGATAATAGTTTTCTCTTCAAAATCCCGTAACAATTCGAAGGTAGAAACAATATGTTGAATGACAACCAGAGAATGCTTCGTTCCAATATCCTCATTTTTACCTTGACACACTTGCAAAATTTTACCAAATGTGCATGTTTTGTTCAATTTGTTTGAAATAGATGTTAAAAGGGTTCACATGTTGAAATTGAGTTTTCCAAAAAAAATCTTCCCTTGCTTTGTATCATCCATCTACCTCCATGCATGTGCAATTTTTTAGTCTTTAAATCCATCTTTCTTTCGCCTTCTTGTGGGGCATATATTCTTGTTTTGGAAAGATGAGAATGAGGAATGCAAGCTGGGAAAGAGTGAATGAATAGACGGGGGAAAGGAGTGAGTTTCAGTGGAAGAAGGAACACAAAGTTTTACAACTTTCAGCATGCCTCCAAACATTCATTTGTTACAACGAAGCCAAAAACACCTTTCCTGACAAAGGTCATCCATGTCTGGAATGAAAAGCGACGGTAAATTTATGGGAGCCGACAAACAATTGAGCTCGTTCATCCTCCCTCCTTCTAATACATCTTTTGGGCAATACCACCAGGGAATGAAGGGTTTTAACGAAGGAAAGAAGTCATAATGCGAAGACCACCTCGAGTGGCCAATTTATACCTTTACATCCTCCATCGTTTTCAATATACCTTACCATTAGATATTCTACAAGATATATTATCTCCATTTAGATCTCCTCAAAGATACTCTACATCAGCTAGAAAGCATGTATGCTCTACAACAAAATGTACAACTTTAAATGATACGATTAAAATATAAATAAGATGAATGTATAAACAGTATTGCCATTTAATATTTTAAATTAATTTACGAAAGTAGTTAAATGAAGAAAATAGTGGGAACAATGTACAGATGAGAATGATAAAAATGAAATCAATTTATTTTTCAGCTATTGTCGTCTGCTCGAAAAGTAGAAAAAAAAGTGTGCGTAGGTGGAGGTATGAGTAGAGAGATGTAGCTTTCAAGATTAGAATTATTGAAAAATCCATTTTTGTGGCTTGCTTGGAACGATTCAGAGAGTCACTAGTCGTTTGCTCTATAGAATATGAAAGAACAGGAATAGTTGAATTATTTGAAGCTTCTTTTCCAAAAAAAAGTACTCTTGGTGAATTTAATAGCAGTGTAAAAAAAATTTCGTTCACACTCTGAGGTTGAACTGAATCTGCGATCTGTATGCAAGACCGTCCTGCTACAAAATTCTAGGCGGTCGGGTCGGCTCAAGGGAAATCCTTGCTTTTAGCCCATATGTATTGTCGAATGGTTTCACAGATTGAAAACTATCGCATACTTACATTGTGTGAGTGCACGACGACTATTACTCTAGAATCGCTTAGTTGAACATCATTGTTTAATTTATGGGAGTCCAAAATTACACTGAACACCTGGCTGGAGAAACTGGTACGGTAGTGTGGGGTAGTTCGAAGTTGAAAACGTTTGTCGGCAACTACCTAAGTACATATGCAAGACGCTTTCCTCTTTCTTTCTTGCATTTCCTAGAATACAGATATGACTCTGCTCACAATTCTAACGATTTTTTACACTGATCTTGTGCCATTGCCATTCCTAGCCCATTTGTATCCAAGTCGGGTAATGGTATGCGATTTGCGTTTTGCAAGCTACATTATTGCATTTACCCCATTTCATACATGTAATTGCAGTCATAATATGATCTTGACTTCGAATATGTCTTGAGAGCGAACTGATTTTCCTCATCGCAAGTTAAAAGTAGCTAACGCAAAGGATTTGGCCTTTTCCTTCCATCACATTTATTTGTGTTCTCACTTTCTCCTACAAAATATTACAAACAGTTCAAAAAAGTGCCGAATCGTTCAATCCAGTTGATTCTGATTCTACAATGGTTTTAAACTGACAATAAATGCATGGAGCATATTAATAAAAGGAAAACATTTTAAGGAAAGAAAAACCATCCATTCGACGCGCAAATCCTTCCTTAGGGTTTTCAGGAAGACGCTAATTAAATCATTAGTGATGCTATTATTGTAGCTTATAGTTATATTTAGCGGCGTTCGTTTTGTCTTGCATTCTTTGCATTAATTATTTGTGTAACCACGCCTAAATGGAGGGTGCCCTAGTCGTGACCATAAGTTATATAAAGCGTTGGAAACCCGTAGATGTTACCGATTTTCAACAATATATGAGCATATATAAAAGCAATTTGAAGGGGAATGAGGTAGCTAAAGTCAAATAACGAAACAACATGCATTACTTATCTGTAATCCTTCTGAATATGCTATATTAAATGGACTTTTAATTATTTCTTCTGTATTATACAAATTATTCATGCACGCAGCTATTTTTTTTTAAATTTTGGTAGGAGCAACCATACTTATTGTTTAGGTTGTAATAGCTTTGCCACTGCAACAATAATAACAACAATACATTGTAAACATAACTAAATACTAAATAATGATGTGTAATTAGTAGATTCTCGTGTCATAAAGAAAAACAAAAACATGAATTCATTTTAATGTAGAAAGAATCTACCGTCATAACCTTAGCAGAGCATGGATACCGTATACCGAGTGAGGACCACGTAAAATGTAGATTCTCCCCGTTTAATTAGAAATTTCCAGAATGTACATACATAATAATACACATTTATGTTCTTATCAAAATGATGTGCTGGGTTTATTTCCACACCGCACGTAAACTAAGGTTGAAAATTTAGGGGGATGAGAAATTACTCATTCCTATCCGTAAAACCCAGAGAGTTTTGAGGTTATTACGGCATTTTCAAAGGTAGTATTGCGCAATTATTCGTTTAGAGAATGGATTTAATTCATGGGCAAAACTTTTTTATTCATCTGAAACTGGATATCATAATTTGGGGTTTAAGTTGGCCTTGAATGTGATACTGGTAATCAAGATTGAAGTATCTCCGCAGGTGGCTGTGATGCAAAACGCATTGTCGAATTAATTGTGAGGTTAATCAATCATTATCTATTAAAAATATAATACAGTAAAGGGTTTTTAATAAAAAAATTGCACAATGAAAATGCATAATTTAGGCCGCAGTTTATTTATTAATGGCATCTAGGTAATTATTAATTGTCCAGGTGTCATTCCTATTCGACATGCTTCCAATTAATAATTTATCAGACAGAAGAAGAAAGAAGATAGTATGACTACAATCTTAAATTAAGCCAATTGTACAAAGTTTTCCACGAATTTGTACTAAATAACATTGATTTGCAATAAAACTGATTTTTTGAACAATATTTTTCTATTCTACAGGAAAATGAACTAAACGACGTCAGATTGAATAATTTTCTAGGTATCCTTATGTACTTAATGAATTAATTGATTTTCCTTTGACTTTTAAATGAAACCCAATAAAATTAAAAATGAAAAATTTGCTGCAAAAGTTATTGCAGTAGATAGCATCCAATTGTATTACGCAATAAGCAGTAATTTATATTACCAATTCGACTTTTTATTTAAAAAATTGACCATTTAATTGCAGACATAGTAGAAACATTTCCTCTTGTGTACGTAGGTATGTTTAAGTAGCACATGATGTATTTGTAGAATGAAAAACCTTGAGATGTTTTGGAAAGTAGTAAATTTTTAAAATAAAAAGAAAAAGTGGAGAAACGACATTGACGAATACGAAAGATGAAGAAGCGAAAGTTGCATCTGAGACTTTTCATGACGTAAGATGCGCTGTATCATCGCGAATGGATGATGTGAAAAAGCGCGCAGTGTTTTAACAGTAGGTGCCTATAACCGTTACAACGTGCTTTTGTCTTACATTGTTTCAAGTTTATGATGAACATAATAACTATGCATGAACTACTCCTGTTACTATGTCTAGTACGTACTACACATACCACTCTGGGCTTCCATTTTTTATTCCACTTTCCCTCTTCCTGTGTCATCTTAACCCAGTCCCAGTGAATGGAACAAGGGGTTGTAAATCATTCACTCTTCCACTTTCACTGGAGAAATGCAAAGATGTTGTTTTCTCACTATATTATTTTCTTTCTCATAAGAAACATCATGTACAAAGATAGCTACAAACTACAAACACATGCATATGTAGATCTTCTTTTCCATCTCAAAATGAACACAATTTTTGCTGCAGAACAACTCCCACTCCCAGTAACAATCACTTTGTTATCTACGCACTAGCAGTAAAAATGTGTTTGGATTAAGATATTTTGTGAACGAAAGCATGTTCTCGAAAATAAAAACTGATGCAGTACTTTTCATTGTCGCTTTCGGTGGGCAACAAAAAGTTTATCAGACGGAATAAACTTTTGGGACATTGGAATGGGATGGGACGCATGAACCACTACATACATAAATATCTAGGTAGAGAACGATCGTCTGCATGACTTTGAAATTAATACGCAGTGGGTTGTTGCGTTTTAACAAATATTTCCCTTACCAAATAAAAAATAGAAAACTGATTGTGACCAACCAGTACAGTTTTTATGGGTATATGACATCGTTTTATAACTAGCTACAAAGCCGTGTTTTGTTTCATGGGGTGTTTTAAGAACGGCATGGTGAAGCATGTATTGTGTATACCTACGTTGGAGGATGAAGTCATTAATTTTTTAAAAGAAAGTTTGCATGCGTGCATTTTGTGAGGATATCCAGTGGTTCATGAGAGATTGACTCGTGTGCCCAAGAGAGAAATCAAAAGTTGAGATCAAAGTTTTGCATAGATACCTTTTTTTAATAATAGACACGAGGTATATATAATAATAGGTGGAGTGTTAACCTTGCTTGCAAGTGTACGCACACTTACACATCCGCGTATTCCATCCATTTGATAACGCTACGTTTACTTCACTCACGGTCTTCTATGATGATCTGCTAACAACTACTACAACTACCAGGATCAGTACCAGGAAGCGAGACAGAGAGAAAGGGAACTGCACAGTTTTAGCGTAAAACGTGTACATAGGAAAATAAAAGGACGGGGAAACGTAAATGAGTACAAGGTCTACAAAGTAAGACATTCCGCCTGTTTCCCTAATAGGGAAATATATAAAAAAAAGAGAAAGAAAATACAATGATGGAAGCTGCTCTACACTGCAGCCTCCATGATGTAACTTCATGGGTTTGATGTGGCTCATCAAATCTCTAAAGAGTGAATGGTGCAGGAGTTAGGAGTTGTTTTGTATTTCTTTGGGCTTGCTGTTTTTACTGCAGCAGTAGCAGAAGCAGCAGCATCCACTTTCCTCAACAACGTTGCTTCACAAGGAAAACTCTTGAAACAACGCTGGCATAAACTTTGCTGGTTCATGGTTCTGCTTGGCTTCAGTGGTTTTCTATTTATTTTGGAAAGGCGAAAGAATGAATATCTGCAAGCTTGATTCAATTCAATTCATTCATTCATTCACTCACTCACCGACTCAGCCAAAGCGTAGAAAAGTAGAACGAATGGAACAACTTTCATTTCTGATTTCGATCAAATAAATATACTAATAATAAAATTGTTACCAGGATTGCGGACTAGCTGATTTTTACTTGGCTTTTGGCAACGTAGGTAGTTCCGCGTATAATTCATTTACAACGGAAGATATTCTTAAAATGCCAAGGTCTTGAGTGATTTTGAAGCAAAAATCTGTTGATAAATTATATTAGGTATTTCGTTTGAATTTCTCCTCACTAAATGTTTTCAAAGCCAATAAATCAAAAACAAAAGCATTCTAAGCAGCAGTTTGAAAGCATAGTGAATCAAGTAAAAATGAAAAAAAAACTTTTTTTCTATTCCGTCTATGAACATAGGTAGGTAGGTACATAAGAAGTGACTATGATAAATGACTCATTTTTTTTAAATTTCAAATCACAAGAAAATGTCGGCAATATAAAGTACTAAAAAATAAAGAAGCCTCAAACCTTAAAATTCCACTTTCCAAAAGATCCATCCACATCCAGGTAATTTGATTTTAAGAAAAGTGCCCATGCACCTAATTACATCTACATATAAAGCAAACGGAAGGAAGGCTGTAAGAAAGCTGTTGTGAGAAAGTTTCTTTGAGCTTCTTACTACTCGTACCACTACCACACTTGCTGGCTTAGTTTTCTTTCTACACAGCTTTTGGAAGACGCGACATGTAGAAGTGCTTTGGATTGATAGAAGGTAAACATCCTGAGGACTTTCCACTTTGCTAATTCCTCTGAAAGAGGATATCATGGGGAATTGTGCTGATATAAAGCCAAAGAAGGAGTGAGAGATAGAAGCGTTATATCAATATCGTTGATGTGTCACAAACAACAGCAACAGCAAAAGAAAGATAGAGTTTCCGGAAGGATCATCATCGTTACACAATGGCCCCTCCACTACATACCAGTTTCAAATGAAAGCATTAATACTGGAGGGGAAGGAAGAAATGTTTTGCTTGTCTCATTGGCAACCTCGTTGCAGTGCACCAATCCATACAAAGATTTTGCGTTAGTAAACAATTATGTAATTTCATGGAGATTTCCTGTGAAACATTTCAAACGAAGCAGGGAAAAACTAGTGGAATGAAACAATGAGTGAAATATGTTAGCGTAAAAGTGGGTTGGTTCTCCATTTCTTCCCCATCCACCTACCTAAATCTACGTACTCCTACTACACTAGTACACCATTTTGATATGATATTACCACTGCTACTTGAAATGCAACAAGAGCTAGAAAGAATGTAGAAGTATGTAGAAGTAGTTCCTGAGTTGATTGATATGTTTATATTATGTAACTTTCACGCTTCCATTATTCCTGTCAGAGAACAAAAGTGGAAGAAGGAAGAAAAAAAACTCTTTGAAATGTGTGGAAGGAATGTGGTGCGGACGTAGAAGAAAGAAAGAAAGAATACTCACGATCAGTGAGTGTTGCCAGCGTGAATGCATATTCATAACATATTTTTCATGTGGTAAAAGTCACTCTTCAAATTGTGAACTGCATTGTCGAAAAAAATGAATAATGGGTTTTGTGTTTTATTATGTGGGCACTGTCAACTTAGAGAAAAGGATATGCTTCTAGAATAATGTGATAGGGTTCCGTGCCGGAGAACGGAACAAATGTGTGCATTAATTCATTGTGGCATATCTCCCTCCGGACTTTTCCTCGTGATTTGTTCCAACCGGTAGGAAAAGAATGTCGTAGAAGAAAAAACATGCAAAACCGTAGGAAAATTGCGGTGCCACTGATGTAGAGATTGGTGAGAAAGACGGTAACTGAGAGTGAAACTAGACTTCCTATATATTTTCTACGTCATCATACTTACCATACCACTTTCTTTAAGGCTACAACAACATTTCCAAAAAAGACAATGCGAATGTGAGACCCTGTTTTCTTTAACGTGTAAAACAGGAAGTCTCGATAAATCAACAGAGTTTTGACTTTTGACGCTGAAAAAAAAAACTACTTCGCTTCCAAACATTGCCTGAAGAAAAGATTTTACTATGTAAAGGACTCAGGTATTTCGTTGCTACTTTGACAAACATAATTCATCCTTACACAAGCATTGCATTGCTATCGGGTTGAGGAATTAGGTCAGCACAGTTACGAATATTTAATATTTTTTATGATAAGGTAAGCCTCAACTTTCGCTGATAGTAATAGTGATGGTCATTTCGACTCACTCCAATAGAAAATAGTAACGCATAAGTACATTACGTACATATTAGATTACCAAGTATTTTTTCTGGAATATGTGAAATTATTGAAGTACTCAAATCTTTTAATATCGTCCTATTTCATAAAAACATTTTTGGATATTCATATTTATCGACGTTTAAATGTTCTTTGTCAGTTTATAGTACTTATGATTTATAGTGGTCAAGGATCAAATGAATTTTTCCAAATTGTTCCTTACCTATGCCACTCTAGATAAAGCCGGACTGATTGCATTTTTTTAAAATGTCGTTAATGTTGATCGTTGTGACGATGAGTGAGTCTCAACTTTTGGTGTTTTCAATAAGAAAAAGGCGGACAATAAAATAAAATTTTGGTTGGACCATGCCATGCATACAAACATATGTACTAACATTCTAACATCAATAAAATTATTGTATTCTGCTAAAACACAAGTTTTTATGATAGGAAAGTAATTTAATGAGAGCTTTAAGTAGTGAATGAGCGGACATATACCAACTACTGAGCCAGTAGTACTGGTACTGGACGGTGGTGGTGTGGTGAGGGTCATCAAGCGCATAAAGGAGGATAGAGGGGAAGCATAAGTGGTAATATGGCGCACACTAACTACTCCATTACGTACTTGTTTTTATTGCCCCAAAACGTTTGTTGTTTTTCTTTTGCGGCGTAAGCAGGAAGAATATTAGATAAATATGCTGCGTAACTGTACTCCATTTTGAATTAGAGGAGAAAAGCGCATATACGAAAACGTTTCTTAATATAAATATGCATTATGGTGGCTTCTTAGCCAAGTAAACAGTTGTTCAATAATAGTGGCCACATTACGAGATGTAAAATTATGTAGTTGTGTAACACAGTCATAAACTTACAAAGGGGAAAAAAGAAAACTAAAATGTCAATAAAAGTTGAATGTAATGGATTAAGGGTAAAGTGAATGGAAAATTTATTACTCGTGCTTATTACAACTTCCAACACCTTTCTTCCACGAGTGAAGTGAAATTCTAGCCTCCATTCAATCAGTTATCTGTCTTCCGTCATAGATATTTATTTTGGCCGTATATGAAACTAACGTAAGAGGGGGAAAAGAAAGAGTTGAACCGACCAACCGACCGACTTGGGCGAATGGAATGACTGCGTCTACTAGAACTAGAACGTGTTTTTTCCTCTCTTCTTCAAGAGTGTAAACATGGTTGACTCGGAATTTTAAGCACTACCACAACAGAAACCATTAAGCTTTGTGTGCTCGTCTCTCGGTCTCGTTATGGACATGTGGCAAATAAAGAGAAAAGGGTGTTTTTTAACTTCCCACAATATAAACATTGTATTTTTTCGAGTAAAAACGTTTTTTACGATAGAAATTGGGATACCTCTTCTGCTTTGAGGATCTACTCAATCCTCCCATGTAATGCAGTTAGCTAGCTCGCATTCCCCTCAATCACTAAAACAGATCAATTGAGTTATATGCTCCTCTCCCTCTCTTGAAAAAAGTTTACCTTTTTCTGACCACCTATCAAAGTACTCAACTCAACTTGTGTACACTAACCTAACTGCCTGCACCTTTGAAATTACATCGATTATTTTACATTCTTGTTTTAAGTCATTCTAAAATGGGGAAAAAGGAGCGCCATACTATCCTATCAATTTTCTAATACCCTTCGAGTAATTTTTTTTCAGGGTTATCTTACAACCCATCCTAAAACATTGATGAATCATTTACTATTTCGTGTATGCTTTTCAAAACTCTCATCTTCTGTTCACTCACAAGGCCGGCTAGACCGTGGCTGTGGCTATGCATGCGTGTCTCTTATGCTCGCTCTGCACTTTGTGTAAGTATACCTATGTGAATGGATGGAAAGCGGCGTTTAAATATAAATTACTAATCAAGGCGGAGGACATGTGCGGCTTTCTTTATAACACGGACTATTTTTAAGCTAGTATTTTTTTTCGGATGATGCACGGGAATGTAATGTAATAGCTCACGAATTCACATGCACAAAAACTTCTTTTAGTAGTTGAGCCCACTGCAGCTATTTTAGCGATTCTATCATGCGCTGAAGAAAGGGTTTAACCTTGAGTTACTTAGTGTTACAAGCACATTGTTCAAGGCAATGAAAGTAATTCAACAACAAGTAGAACCTTTTTGTACAGATTATTATTTCAAAAGCTCTTGGATTTTCAATGGAGATGGATTAGGCCTGTGCTTAAATTTGAAAACAGAAGAACAAATATTATGCAACCTCCCAATTACTTTTGATAGTGCTCACAGGCTGATTAGTTTATGATAAGAAATAACAGGTCACGTTACCTATCGCAATTTATGCAGAGGCAGAGAGGTACGGATTTAAACACAGTTATTACCACAAAGTAATACACCTCTGCTACTGGTTCGTTTTTTTATTTTCTTGGTGCAGCACGTGCTAGGTTTCACAATTTCCACGGGTACATGAGTTCATTTATGCTTGTTCAAGTTGCAAAATTAAATTTGAATGAATGCATATTTATACATGAGACTTTATACAGGCGTTGTTGCCGGGTAATCTTGCAATCATTTGAATGAAGTTTGTAGACGTGGTAATTGTAGTAGAAGTAGAAGTGACTTTACTATTACGATAAGAGGAGATATACATAAATTGTTAGTTGTACACTTGGTGTATAAATAAAACTTAGGCTTAATCATAAACTTGACTTTAAGCATAATAAAGTAAAAGCTGAGCATAAAAGAGGAAAAAAGAAAGAGGAGAAGAGAAAGTTGTTTGTTGTGTTGTGTAGTAAGTAAGTAACACATAAGAAGCTAAAGAGACCATTAAGTGCAAAAAACAAGCTCAACTGCATTATGATGAAAACGATGCAGTTTGCTACGTGACAAAATCCAAAAGCACTTTCTCTTAAAATTTTGATGCCGACTAGGTTTTAATTCGAACATTCTCTCCCGTCGCCCATTTTTTTTAGCTCTCGATGTTTTTGGAATGTAGAATGGTGACGGTTGTGGTAGTGGGGTATTGCAGCACTGTTACTATGAGGTGGCAAGAATAGTAGTGGTGGATGATGCGGTGGCGGTAAAATACTTTTTACGTTTGAAGAAAAAGGAAAACCGCTAGCCGAAAGTAATGAAAGCCTTCCCACATCTTTAATCAGTATAACTGCGGCAAAAATTCTTTAAAATTTTCCACTCAAACTTCCACTGAACAAATAAGACAAGACGGTGAGTTTTCAGCTTTTCCAGACTTTCAATTCTCACAGGTTCACTTTCACTCCTAAGGAAACATAACCATTCAAAAAGTTTCTCTTTTTTCCTTCGTGTTTTTCCCTAAAAGAGAAGGAAAGTTAGAGAAATAAAGTGAAAATGCGCATTCAATTACCAACTACAATACTAAAAATGAACCTATGACGAAGACACCTTGCAAAACTTATAATTTTCCCTACTTTCAAAATCATTTTAGTACATTCCATAAACAAATTTCTGCTCAAACAAGCTGTAAAAAAGTTGTTAAAAATTGATTTGGATGGGTAGAGAGAAAACTGTCATTATGAGTTTTTACTTTCTCATGTATAATGTAGGGTAAGAATGTGTGATTCACTCCGTTTTCAGGGTTTCTCTTACTGGGTCTTTGGACTTCCACATGCTCAATCATAAGTCGTAAGTTCAATTTAAGTACTTTCTTACATGTGGAAAATACTTGGATTTAATATTTTTTAATGAAGTGGCAAAAATAAGAAAAAGAAATCTTGACATATTTATGATAGACGCACTTGTCAGTGGAGAATGCTCATTTAAGTTTGTAGACTTTCCAAAAAATAAAATTTGTGTGTGCCTTTCTACCAAGCCAGAGGAGTTGAAAATTGTTCTTCATGATGAAAGTATCTTCCACCTCCTCTTCCCTTCTTCTTTCTTACTTACTCTTCACCCCATGCTTATGTTCGAATAGTGAAGAAAGAAAAATGAAGAGAAAGGACTTCCTCCTCTTCTCATTTGTCATTATTCTTTTTCTCAAGCAGTCGAGCAGGGCAGGAAAAACAAGAGCCAACGGCAAAACAGAAAGCTTTTTGTTGTCCTACATTGTTGAGAAATCGTTGCTTTTTTCACTTATACGTTTAGGATAAGTATTATGCTTACTAAACGCACTAGAGTGAACATAGGAGACAAAGCAAAGCACACTCACACATTCATCTTTCTCAAGCTAGTATTTTGCTATTCGTAATACCAATTTAATTCCACTGTATGGTTGAAACAGACTCCTTTCACTTTAAATTTTATAAAAATTCAGGATGAAGTGAGCGCATTGTAAGTTGCATAGTGGGATCCCTTAGGATTTGGAGTGTCTGTATGGCTTCCGTTCCATCGTCGTGGTGTCCTAATTTTGTTCACTATACAAGATGAACGTCTGGTTTCTCATTTTAAATTAAGCTAATTAAGATTTAATATTTTTAACATCATTTATGTGTAAAATCTCCAAAATTTTCTTCTGCTGATATTGGCAACAGTTTTAGGCAATGACAAAAAAAATCACATTTTTGCATAGAATTTGGTAGGCTATATCAACGTATACTACAGCAAAACTAGATACTTGTAAGTAGTAGGATAAAATTTTCTAGAAAAAAAGACGAACCCATAAAAACTTTGCTGACAGTTTTTTGTTCAATTTTTTGCGATTTGTCAAAACGATTCGTTGAAAACAAATTGATTATATGTTATTATTGCTTTCGTATTTTTGAACAGAACAAATGCATTTTCCTACAATGTTTGTTATGGAAAATAGGAAATGAATAGACTTTCATTGAATAAATGTTCCGTCCAAAGAGTAAACGAGATACAACAGCCGATCAAGACGTGGGCGATACAGGTACCTAAGATTTTCATGTAACATGACAGGCACATTAGTCACAGGAAATCGCATGTTTGTACAATTTTAATTTAAATTTAATCTCCTCATAAAATAAATGTAGGAACCTTAAAGCGTGTCTTCGAAAGTAATGTGTCGATAGCTTTGAACAAGTAAAAGCAATATGATTGACACGCGATCAAGTGCGAAGAAGTGTGACAAAAAGGGGAAGTGGAAATGTCGATATCGAAAATATTATTGGTTTCAAGTAGGCACACATAAATTTTGAATAATATGTCAACATAAACCCAGCATTAGTGAGTGTCACTGCAATAACATGGGCATCCGATTTGTCAAATACCTTCAGGGGGTTTCCCAGACCCCCAAGCAAGCAATCCTGTGATAGTGACGTCAGTTAGCGAGACAGTTCTATCTTTCTTCAATTCAATGAAATAGATGGATCGTTTGCTTTCTAGTCCATAAATATGCTTATATTTTTTTTAGTTATTTGCGCATTATGTTATTGAAAAAAATGTAGAATTTCTGCAATATATGATGCAAACTGAAAAAACAAAGATATTGTTTGTGAAGAGAATGTCGAGAGCGACAACAGCAGCGTGCCACTTCTGACCTGTCTCAAGTGGCTTGCTTCGATTGAACAGAGGTCTTATGGGTGTTTGCCATAGTGAGGTCTTACAAGGAATACCAATGCATGCGTGAAGTTTACACTGATACGCATTACCTTACTGTTAACGCAAAAAAAAGAACGTCAGAAGAAATATTTAAATTACAAGGATAAGTGTAAAATGTCACGACGATAATTTTGCATGGTTATAAATGTGCTCAGGTGTATTAATATTATCAGAATGCATAGCATTCCTGGTACGATTGCCCTCATTGTGCTCTTGCAATAAATCGCAAAATTATAAGAGAAAGTGAAGGATAAATTTCACGCAAATAAATCATACGCGTATGAGTTTGATATGACTGAACGAAGAAAGTGAACTTGGGCCAACAGATATTTTATCCATGCGTATTTCCTTGTATGAGTAATGAAGTGTGATTCCCGCTTTCACTACAACGAATGTGACAATATTAAATGTCAATCTACAAGGTGGAAAATTATGAAGTCGTAAGTTGAAGCTGAAGCATTCGCGAGGTCAACCCAATGAAGCAGGAAAGCAATAAAAAATGAAGAAGCAAGCTTTCACTGAACGTCCGTGAAAATCCATTACGATGGGGGTTTTTCGCCTTTGGCGATTACAAAAAAGAGACTACGTTCTGTTCTCCTGTACTACATACTAGAACGAATGCAGTCCACACACAAAATGTGTGTAACGTGTAAGCTAGCACTAGCACGGCTCCGGCTCGACACAGAAACGTAGTAGCCAAAGCCTGCTTTCCTTGTTGCCAAACCAAACGCAAACCTTTGCCTGTCCATTTTGAACATATTTATGTAGTGTCCGAAAAATAACATAACACATGTAAAAACATGTATCCATTAATAATACTTTCAATATTGATTCCAGTGATGGGTTTTCTATTGCATAGTGCATACCATCCCGATTCGTGTTTTGACTTGAAAGCAGAGATCTTGCGGAACCACTGATACAATGAAGCATATTTATTTTAAGTTCTGCAAACATAATATGTTTATACCTACTGACATGCTAAAAAAGACTGGAAATCCCAGAATTCATATCTTTCTTTTGAAATGGATGATCAAACGTACAAAGAATGTGCCTCGTTTTTTAATAAAAACCAAAACTTTCTTGAATATCTAAGGTTTCGTAATAAAACATGAAACAGAATTATTTTATTTTCTAAAAAATGTGCAAGACGAAGAAAAAAATGATGAAATAATGTGATTGGTGGTTTTTTTGGTAATAATAAAGCTTTTTTAAATGGGAGACTCACGTTCAGAGTATCGTGCAAGTTAATCGTTGTCCAAAAATATCCCAGTTTATTAATACGATACCGGTTCTGTTTGTGGATTTATGGTAAAATCTAAATAGATAATTGTAGGTAAGAAATCCCATTATTTTAAAGGCGACATTTCCTAAAAATAGTTTTAAAATATGAGACACTCCTGACGTCTGTTTAAAATATTGCTTTAACATGTCTTCTTTTGAGTTGGCATATATTTGACTGTTATTTGAGTAGGGAAGCATCATTATAGAAATATGAATGCAATATCGCTTTGTCACGTTGGGTCCCAAGTGAGGTCATTACTTTCAAATTATTCTCAACAACGGATGCATGCGCTGAGAAAAAATATCCTAAAAATACAACTGTATTGAAATATTTTAAATTTTCAGATTTTTCTCTACGTATGAAAATTATATTTAGTAAAAGTACGCAAACGTTAGATAGCGTTTTACGCAAACGAAAATTTAATTGTATTGATAATGCCTATTGTGGTGCCGCTAAGACCAGATAAAAAAAAGCAAGAAGCTTTATTAATCCTTTCTCGAATGAAAGGTCATCATTAAAATTAATATTTAGACACGACATGGCATGTTTCATAGCAGCAGGCAGCATCAATTTGTTCCATATTAAACACGAGTACGTGGTTTCTTTGCAAAGTAATAGTATTTCGCTAAAATGATATTGAAACTTTGTGGACTTCAAGGATTGTAGACCCATGAAATAATACTTGTAGGATCTACCTTCTTACCAAACTTGTACATACCTTCAAAGTCCATCCCAGTTCATCGGATTTCTATGCTAAAGTGCGCTATTTAATAAAACATTTTCTGTTTGCTCCGTGGCATGGTTTATAAAATAAAATGAAATATTGGTTAGAGTAAGTACTGTAATGCATAAGATATTGTAGAGAAAATCGGTGATATTTTTTTTTGTAAAATTTGTGCCAAGTCGAGTTAAGTCAGTGGCTAAACAGTTTTTATAGGATGGGTTGTCCAGCATATTGAGAGACACATTATGGAACGGCAAACTGTAAGGAATACCACTTACTCCTGATTCCGATAAAAATTTTAAAAAAAACCGCACAGGTAAGGGGTTGGCACGTTCTTCAAGTCCACTCGTATTAGTAACATTTTGTTGATGACGATGTGGTGTGCGCGGTAAATTTAGCTGCTCATGTGATAGCTCTATGTTCTGCATTCTTCCAATTCTAATCAAAAATGTTTGTACATGTAAGAGGAGGTTAATTTGCATGGGGGCTGTGTATATATGTATTCCTACGACTCCATCCAGCCCAGTCTACCAGGGCGCTTCTGTAGTACTTTTCTCTTCAACGTTTTCTTCGCATAGCCATAGCTAAAGTAGAGAGAATCGTTCAAATAGCAATTCCTCATTTACTTGTGGTTCCTTGCAATATGATAGGCACATTCGGCAGATTTCATACAAAAGAAAAGTAGACTTAAGTATATAGCAAAAAGTTCTATGTAATATGACGATGGTGAATTATGACATGTCAGCAATCAATATTTTTCCCATAATAAATTTATGTCATACTTCCAATGAGAATTATTAAACATTTAACAGTTCCACATCACGTACTCCAAGAAAATAATAAATGTTCTATGGTAAGAGACATGAATTTTTTTTAACTAGTTCAAAGTCGACGTCCATACGTAAAACAGATACAAAAAACGTACTCGTGTTCCTCATTCTCCATCATCCTCTTCTACGGCCTGCCGCCGTTGTCAATTATTACGACTACATTTGTATGCATTTATAGTCGATAAATACATAATGGAGTCTATCTATTCCCTCAAATACAAATATGTTGGAAAGGCGTGCGTTGTTCAACAAAAAAAAAAAGTATGGAAAGGAGGGAACACACATCAAATATACATTCATTCAGGTTTTATGTTTCCTGCCATCAAAAAAAATAAATGAAACTTTTGAGAGGAAAACACACTTTATGAGAGGATCAATTTGACACTTTAGACCCGCGAACGCTTTGATACGAGGCAAAAAAAATAAAAGAAAATTTTATCACAAGAACTACAATAGTTGAAAATCGGTGGAATGTATAAAAAGCCCATAAATTTGTGGTATTTAACGATCCAGATATCAGCTTAAGATTAAAAAACCTTGTTTGAATATCTCATTCTTATTTGTAAAATAAGATGTAAACACTGAGATAAGGGATAACAACGCAATAATCATTATTAAATAAAAGTAAAAGAAAGCCGGGTTCCTTGAGTAGACAAGTAGAAACATTGGTCATGAATGAATGAGCATATTAACTAGAAAAAGCACATACCTACTCACTTGGGTGAAATGGGCGCGAACCGTTGTCAATAGTTCAATGAATTTCCAAATAGCTAGAACCATACATTAATAGCACATTTTTGCAATGTGGGATGAACTCGCACTCTTAACATTTACATGCCTTTTTCTTTTTTACTATTTATTATTCTCACTTAGAAACATGTAGGAATTGTGTCTAGTGTCAGAATGAATACTAAATACATAAATAAATAGGAAGAATGCGGCCTTATCTTGAAACCTTATCAAATATATACCAATTTATCGAACATAGGGAGTACTAGAGTTGTCATGTTAACCATGGGACACTCCAAGCTACAAAATGAAAAATTAACCCAAAAAGTTGACAAGAGTTGAAAGGAACACTATATTTTATGGATAAACGCAGACATTATGTGAGTCTCCCTAATTGGTGGCGATTAATTTGTGAAATTGGATGAACAAATGCAGCGATTACAACGCTCAACTACAACCTTGAGGAATTAAGATTTGAGGAAAGCCATAATAATTTTGGGGTGGTAAGAAGGCGTAATTCTTGATGAACACTTGGCAAAGAATTACGAAGGAAATATGTGTAAAAAAATACAAATATTTTTACTCATTGTCGGTTGTCACTGCCGGAAATCCCTAAAACAAAACAAGTTTGTACAATAGTATCTGTTTTAGCAATGGAAAAAAGCAAAATTGGAGAAAAAAAATGTATCGTGCGTTTAAATTTAGTTTGGGTTCTTATTTTTTCTTGATGTTATTCAAACAAAGAAAGAAAAGAGGTTGTGATATTCCCAAGATAGATTGCTTTAGGTTTTCAGAAAGACATCCCGTAAATTATGCTTATTGTAAGTGCCATCACTTTGCAAGCCAGACGTCCACAGAGAAACGTGAGTTCTAAATTTTTTAGGAAGAAGAGCATCTTTTAACCTCGTGATGGAGATGATACACCAGCTCAGAAATTTTTAAAACTGAACCTTATTCCATTGACTTTGTAGAAATTTTTTAAACCATAAGTTAGGAGTACCTTCTCAACTTATCCTTTTTGTTTCTCCTCTGTGAGCAATTTTTCAGACCTAGAATGAAAATATGACCTTTCTTCCTCACACCTTTTTTTGCTGGCCTTCCACTGCTACTTTCACGTAGTGCACATGAGTTACCTTTAAAGTAAGTCATTAGCTCTGCAATGAGGTTTTCTAAAAGAAAAATAGTGCGAAGATTTGAGTTTTTCAACTACAGTACCTACATTTGCATGACTTGATCATGTAAGAGGCTGCGACTTGAGGTGTACGTATGACTAGAGATTTCTCGCGGGGTAAAGATTTGCAACTTTCCAGGAAGGACCAGACTACTATTACTATCGCAATCAGTGGAAGTTTATCCGCTTTTTCTCAACAATGCCGGGGGCTTGTGGAAGTCTGCTTGGGTGTATTAACGGCTAACGGAAGAAAACAGTAGGAAGAAACGCAAATTAAGCAGCCACTTGCCGCATCAAAAAAATTCAGAAATACGATATTTTTTCTTCATTTTTATAAGGAAATTTTCAACTCGTAAATGTAGCGGCAACCCTATATTTCCATTTAACGCAGTTTTAATATATCCTCCTTCTAACTTTCTCATGCTACCTATGTATATTCATACCAGTCATAACCGTAAGAGTACCCAAAGAAGCAATTTTTACAGGTATAAGTAGTCTCCAACAAAATAACCAAAAAATGTGTATTGTTTTCCCTTCGTTGAAAAATGGATACAACCGAATTTTACTGTATTGGACCGAGGCAAGCTTTTGCGAACACACAAGAATAAAAAATTTCGCAATATAGAACATTTACTTGACATCACGTAAGAAATTGTGGTCTTTACATCATTATGGAGCGGTAATTTGGAATAAATGACATTATTACTAAACGACATTTGCAGTGAAGGCCTTTTGATGGTGAAATGGAACTGAAATTTGTAAACAATTCCTATCGGAAAGTTTCAGAAGATATACAAAAGTGATTTAACTAATTCGAATGATGAAATAAATTATGAGGTCGTATACATATTACCATGGCTGTTATTATATAAGAAAAGTTAATGCTTATACTAAATAAATAATATAAACATGAGAACACAATTCCAACAAATTTTCTTAAATTCACTACCATTCCCAACTCCACAACATTTAGCCCACAACACAACATCAAATATCGCATTTAGTGCACAATGAAACAAATGTGAGGATAAATACATAATATGAACTTAAATTAAGGCGTGTCTACAAAAGATTCATCCATATTTTATCACGGTCTGAATCTACGACCTACTTATTTTCGAAGGTAAAAACCTATTGTTGCTATGCATCATTTCGTAAACACAAGAAAACGGGAATCGTCAGTTTTTTTTTTCTCATTGCCATCCAGGGAAAGTCTTCCATATTTTGGACATGAGAGGAAATATTGTTTTGCACATTTTGAAGTCTCCCACGGAAAAGTGAGCAAAAGTTCGATTAAACGTTGAAACTTGCCAACGTTAACTTTCAGAAGCGGTAGTAATTTTAAGGAGGTTGTCCCTTTTTGGGAAATATTTTAAATAGCCAGAAAATTAGACCATCATCATTTTCATTGAGATTGTATCAAGACTTCAAGATTTAGTTTCGGACGATGACATGAACATAGCTGGTGTCACCAAATAAATCCCTGTACTGGGGGAGAGGGAACGTGTAAATGTAAAGTTATTTTTAAAGATGGCATTATTACGATAAGTAAATATTTTCATAAACACGAGCATATAAGCAAGTCATAGTTTCTTCTTTTTTGTAAATGCATCTACACCCATCATAAGTAGGAGCATCTTTTTGTTCTCCTTGAAATTTATGCTTACGTGAAAAAATCTCTACGGACAAAACTGAACTCATTTCATTGTTTTGATGTGCATGTGTAAGTGCTCTTTACTAGATAAAACATTTGGGTCTGCATAGCACCTCTACTTTGCATCAGGAAGCTCGTAAAGTTTGCGATGCAAAAATCTTTTTCATGTTCAACTCTTTTTATTTTAAATTCTAAAAGGCACTGTAGAATCAGTACCCAAGGGAACAGTTTGAATATTATTTTAAAATGGAGGAAACTTCATAAAGGGTTCGTAGGTGAATTGAAGTATCAAAGAGTTCAGAACCAATGCATTCCATTAAGCCTTCGAAGTCTTGCATGTTTGTGTGTGCGGGAAGTTCCACGTTATCATGAACTACCCACAACATATGCTAACACACGGTACATATGATGATATGATGATACATGAAAAGAAACTTTATCAAGGGAAATCAAACTTACCGTAAAGAAGAAGAAGAAACGCCCACGCCACAGTCAACTTCATATTGATGATTTAACGAACAAAATTCTCCAGGAAAATTAGATTTAAGGAAACGACTTTGAAGTACACACTTCTCCTGTGGTTCGATGTTGATTTATGAAGTGGTTTTGAATTTACGACGTTCCATTATTCTTTACACCCTCGTTAATTACGACGTCCTAAAAGATGATCTGGTAATGTATTGTGTACTACGGAATAAAGCACCTATTACTTATACATTGATATCCTAGAAGCATTTTTTCACAGTTACCTAAAAAAAATTCTCAAATGAACTACATTATATCATATGAAAGCTGAAAAGTATTGTTTCTTTAATGCAATGAATTCACTCGACATTTCTCCATTTAATAATCTCAATTCTGTGTGGCATATTTGAATCAAAGGTAATCTTTTAAAACGCACTACGCCACCCTAACTTAAACACGTTTTAGAATTTCAGTGGAAAATATTGGGAGATATAATGATATCTGATGACCCATAATTCCTTCCGTCAAACACCTTAAATACATCTACATCCCCAGTAGTTGACTTCTCCGATAAGTTTCTAGGTTTCTTCCAGCAGGGAGAGGTGTGGTATTACTACAGTTGAGTAGTCGTTGTCCATGACTTACCTAAAACAAAGAAAACATAATATTAGCAACAACGCAATACTTTAGCCATTGGCCGTGTTTTACGATAGTTTGCAAACAAGAAACAGTATAAACCGCGTACGTAAAATGCATTGAGTTGTCACTGATGCACTAGGTACCTACATATAATTTACATTTTTTACAGTCTAAATTTTTATTGCGCCATACATTTTTATGGCATACAAATAAGTCTATGTTCTTTTTAAAGGAAAATGAACAAGTCATTTGAGCCATTACATTATTATTTTCTACAAAGGACCGGCTATTAAACAACACCCATAAATTCTAAATGCATGATTACCAGACCGCTTTCACCTTGCAACAATGGATGCAAATTCAGATTGAAGTAATGGTGATGAGGATGCCTGATTATTTAGTAGCTGAAGCTGAGCTATCAGTCAGTATTGATTTTTGGTGCGTTTGTGTTTGTCCAGACGATGGCTCACCAATTCGCCTAAAATTTGGGTTAGTGACTAGTGATAGCTCGTTCAAAAAAACTGAACCAGACAGTTGATTAAAAAATTTTTAACCATCAACAGCAGTAGGTGTTGACCTTCTTTCAGCAAGAACAGCTTCATGTTTGCATATGTATGCATATTTGTACATTGAGCTTCTCATTCTTAGACATTATGCGCCCACGGACTAACCCAAGACGTAGAAAAGTACCTTAAGGATAACTATGAAGCATTATTGACTTTAGAACAAGTCAGAAATGGGGAAATTCTAAGTTACTCTCTCCTAAAACATTTCAACAAACTTTGGTCGATATATTTCGCAATCAACTAAATACTCCACCAGCCCAAACAAACTTTGTATTTTGATGTCAGACATTTTCCAAAACAAATACCAGCAAAGATACTTAAGTATTAGCTTTGTTTTTTTTTCAAAATGGATGATGGGAATTTTGTTGTTAGAAGATCGAAGTCGTAATGTCTATTTAATGATAATTGAGCGAATATTTTGAAAATAATTAAAATGTTTTCAAGTAATGACAATGTTGTTTAATTAAAGTATAAACATTGTATATGTGCCTGCATTAAAGAGGAAAACTGATTGCATCAATAATTTGAGCTCTTCTTCAACCTCGTCCCCAATTAAATTTTTACCTTTTCTTTAAAAGTCAATAGATTGCTTTGTTCTGCTCCTAAAATTTTCGAAGAGCTTGTTCGAGCATCTCTCAAAAAGATCTTCATATAATCAACTGAAAAGAGGAATAATGTGAAAGGAAAGAAAATGTTGATCTTGTAAATGTTTTTAACTGCACAGTAAGACTGAGTACATTCAATCAGTCAATAAAAATGAAAGCTCGGCTACTTGACTTTCCAGGAGAGCAACAGTAGATACCTTTTCAAAGAATTCATGCATGGCATACACTTCAAAGAAAAGTCTGCGAAAATCGTGCTAAAATGATGAGTAGCAATCTTATGCTTACGACATGACAGTCGAAGAAGTAGGAGGAGAAGAAGGTGCACGCGACCTAACTAAAGTTGAATTCGATTGAATCTAAAAAAAAAACTTAGTGAGTGACGCTGGCAACCCTTCCTCTTGCTTCGTCTCAATAATAATAAAGGTTGGAAAGCAAGTTTCTCTTGAAGCTATAGAAAAGTGGAAAGGTAGAAAAGCCAAGAATACAAAAACCATCGTGTCGTTATGCTCTAGAGTAAGTATACAAAATCAGCTTAAAATAAAAAAAAGAGCTTATATTATTACACGTATCAAGAAAAAAAAACGTGAACCGAACCGTATGTTTGAATCCATACATAGTCTAGAGGGAACAGAGAAAAGCGTCTTTCCATTTTCTCCAAGTTCATGGGTAGCCTCACATTTAGATCCTCCTGTTTTCATTTTTTCCTTTTCCATGCGAAAAGAGAAGGAGAAAATCTAATTTCGCCTTTGAAAGTTTACTAGTTCTCGAGCGTCTTGAGTTCCCTATTTATTTATGCTTATGTATGTATGTAGTTTATTTTCCAGGAGAGAGAAAAAAAGTGTCTCAAAGGAGGATGGAGATTTCCATTGAATATAAGCGAGAATATTATTGACGTTCAGAGAAATGCAATTAACTTGTTATTGTTTCAAAAAGCATGGCATAATATACGACAAAGCTTCCTGAGAAACTTGAAAATTAGTAATTACGAGAATGTGCCTACATAAATATTCTTTTTACGGAAAACTACACACTTTATAACGCAAGTGTATAGGTATAAACGTCTACGCCTCGCTCGCCTCACTCTCGTATGGACTAATAGCAGTGGAGAATTTTGTGCTTGTTATTGATCAATTTAAGAATGAGTTTGAATGAATACATAATAATCATCACGATAGGCGGAGGAGTAATTATAAGCAATCACTTGGAGCTATGAGTGTTTATGCTCAAAGAAAAGAGGAAAAAAGTGAACAATTTCTATTTCAGGTCATAACAATCTCTACAGGAAGAAATACCTATAGAGTTTTATACCTTTGTGTTTTGTATCAAGAGCTTCCTCACGTTAACCTACTTTCTTCTCCGATTCCTTTCTTATTTTTTGTTCAAATCATTTTCCCGTCTTTTTAATGTTCACATAGGCATTTCACTTCTTTTTTTATGTGAGCAATAAAAAATACTCAGCTATTAATGCATTCATTCAAATCGAAATAACTCATGATTGCGCATACCTACACATATGCATACGTCAGTGGGATAATGCGCGGATAATAGTGGCTATTTGTTTGTCTTGCATTAGTGAATGCACTATGTTGCGACACAGTTTAGTTTTATTCCTTTATTATTATTCAATCAAGAAAATGATTGAGATAAATCGATGCCGTGGAAATACATGTGCATGTATACTTATTTTATTTTATTGATTATGTAGCGCAATCCAATCCATAACCCTTTGCCTTTCTCTATTCCCTTGTTTGCGAAAGCATCACGCAGAATAGCTTCTATTCTTCTGATGTGCTGGTGCCGAATCATGTGTAATAAAAGTAGATATCTAAAATATTCCAAATATTCTCATAAACTAAGTATAATCCACTTTAGAGACTCAAAGTTTAACGACTTGAATGAATAAATTGTACTTGCAAACGTTAGTGTTGAGAAAGATTAATACATTTATTTATACATATCCATTTACATTCATGCCGACAAAAAACAGGCCAAACTCCAAACCAAACATTAAGAATTTATCAAATATTTCCATATCGCGCTCTCCGTTTTCAAAAAAAAAATCCTGATACTTTCAATCTAGATTTGCACTCATTATTTTTACCACAAATTTCTCCGCTTTGCGAGTAAGCGAGAGCGACACTTAAAAATTTATTAATCTACAATTGAAACGTTCATCCTCTCACGAATTAATGACCGATCCAATGGCGTTATTAAAAATTTTATGACTTTTTGGCAAGTGGTCAAAACAACAGAATCGAATTCAAAGGTGGTTCTATTGAATTATTGTACTAATTATTTCCAATGGATGTGATATGTGATGTTCTTTGAAGTGGGTTCCAATCATATAAACTTTATATAATTTTGAGAAAAAGTGGACGTTCGCTTTTTTAAGACACGATGCAAACGGAGTTAAACACTTTCCTCTAAACTTTCACCACCTCCACCACGTCCACAGTTTGTTTTGTTGTCGCATTTATTGAACATGCATTCATAGCTCGTAATTATGTGCTAATTTGATTAATTTTATGAGGCATATTATTTCCATTTCATTTAGTCTCTGACCAGTTTACGTATGAAGGAAAACGACAATGCTATTTCCACTTATTAAAGTATTTTTTTTTCACGACCAACTTCATTACTATTTCTGTCCATTAGCATATGAACACGACGCTGGAAGATAACGTACATTTTATATAAGTATTTTTGCCTCTAGAAGAACATACACATATATAAATGGTCTCACAGCCAGTGTAAATTTGAGCCGTTGCCATTCATCATGCACTTTTTCCTTCATTTTATCATGCTACTCAAATGGAAAAATGGGTAAAAAAAATATGACAGAACTCATAATAGCTCTTTAATGTATGCCTCCTCAGTAGTAATAGTAAGAGGAAAGCACTCCTGGAGCCATATTTTGAGTAAAAAAATAGAATCAGGTAAAAGTTATTTTCGCTCGTTCCACACACACACACAGGCAAACATCCGTGCAGGCTTGCATGCATGCATGCCTAGTTTACCTATCCATTTCCCTTGCATAGTGATGTGATGGTGATGGTGGAAATGGCTCTGTGAGTGAGTGAGTATTATTTAGACTTCTTATTTTTCTAAAGGTTTCTTTGCGTGCAAAAATTATTTGAAAAAGTAAATCAGCCATCAGTTACGCTCTATCATGGTACTCTGTAGGTATGCAATGCCTGCCTTTTTCTCTTTTCATGAGAAAAAGTGACTTGATGCTTAATCAAGATCAAAAGAGACGATCGGGCAAAAAAAGAAAGTAGAAAATACTGGAGCGTTAGCCGACTATTTATTTATTGTATGAATTCCTCTTTGTACCCTAACAAAGAATTAACTTCTAAAAATGAACAGGAAAATAAAGAAAATGCATGCCGTAAAGTAGTGGGAGTTTTTTTTTACCCGAGCAATACTGAGTTACGTTGCTTCTTTTTTCTTTCTTTTCCTTCCAAGTATTTTTTTCCCCTACGAAACGACCATGTTTATTTCTTCTTACTGCTACATACTCCAGTACAGCAAACAAAACTTATTTGGGAAATGGTTTTAAGTAAAAATACACAAAGTAACTTTTTTACCATCAGTTTTGATAAATCTTTGACTTCCAGGAAAAAAACTGCCTGGGCTAAACTAATGATGGAATTGCTCGATTAAGGTTTTTAAAGAAACTGTAAAAAGAAAGAGCAAAAGATTTAAAATCATAACCTTTCGCCAGTACGTAAAGCCCACGATGCATTTTGTGTTATTAACCTGGTCTGATTTAAAAGAGGTTTATATTCAGAACTCTCAAGACACTTGTTCTTTTTTTTGCGTGATATTTATGTGCTCCGTTTTTCCCTACTCAATTGGGTAGTAGTGTATGTAGCGCAGAATGTCAGTCAATGTAAAATATTGGTGTAAAGAGGAAGGAGCAAAAGAAGATTAGGAAAGGCTTTATTTTTCGAGTTTCTTCGGCTGTAAGATCAGATTACTAATTAACGTTATTGGTATACAGAGATAACAGAAAAAAGGTATAAATATTAGGGTTGTGTTCTGCTGTACTTGTTTCTCTTGAATGAAAGGTAAGTAAATAAGTAGGAATCAGAGTTGGCTTAATAGTACTTAAGCTTATATAAGTATATTTAAGTTTGTATCGCTTTCATTTCATAGCGTGCAATAAAAGGAAACGACAAAAACAGAAGCGGACAAGGAATTTGTGTTTTCTTTTTTTCCCTTCAACTACATACATTCAGCAGCAACAACAACTAACAACACGGGAACAAATTCTCAAGTAAATTCTCCACTCACAATCACACATTTTTCCAGTCATTATAAAAGAAAAAAAGTTTAAAAAAATAAGGTTGAACATTGAAAAAAAGCTTTTGAGAAGGAAGGACAAGTTTTACGACACTGCACGAAAAAAAGTGTGGGTGAGCACAAGCACAAGCAAGTAGAAAAGGAGAAAACGAACGACTGACTGAAGACTGAATGAACAATTTTTAAATTCCTTTGATTGGATGAACTGTTTCATTGACGCAAATCATTTTCTGAACTTTTCACCTCATGAATACATTTTGGAGGTACCCCTTTGAATAAACTATTTCTGTAGAAAAAAAAACAACCTGCTAAAAAAGCATTCCGTGTGTAGGAGTATGGAAGGCAATAAAAAGTTAGTATTTGCGTAACAGCCAATTTTCATGCCATTGCTATCGATTCGAAAGATTTAACGTGTATGCCCTGTTTATCACTATTTCGTTTGTTGTGCAGTGTGTACATAATATTTATGCATTGCTACACACATACACATACCAAATTAATTTTGATGAAGAAGAATCTATAATTTCTGTTTGTGGCTTGATCATGATATTTTACGTATTGGATCGCGTAAATATTATTCATTTTTTTCCAGTCCACACTAGTCACAAATGGTCATTCTCAAGGCACGTCATTCCATAGGAGTGGTGAAAGTTGGAGTAAAAAAACCCAAGTATCGTTTGCAGATTATTTTTGCATTGCGTATGATGAATAATCTGCCCTATATAGATACACAAAACCCGCGCGATTTTTTTCCCCCATTTGCACTCTCATACAGTTTTTTTTGCAATCAGCACAAACAAAAAAAAGCCTAAGGCGTAAAATTAATTCTGCGAGATGTTGATGTTACCCACCTACTGGAGTACATTTAGCATTTGTTGTTGAAATGCTTTTTTAAAAAATGCTTCAACAAACCTTTCGTCGTGTCGTCAACGTTCACCTTTGACTTTTTATTTCGTGCAACAATGAACATGGCTACCGTTCTGGACTGATTGCATCTGGCAGTGGCACAGACCGACAGGGCCATAGCACAGTCTTTAGGTTTTTTTCATTATAAGTAGCTCAACCAATCAAATAAACTTTAACGAAATATTCTGTCATTTCCAACTGGCTATGGCTGAGGTATGTGCTCTGCCATGGGTATCAAATCCGAATTTGCACACTGATGTAATTCACAATACGTAAGCATTAAAGCATAAGTACTTTGATTCCAAATCCTATCTCTCTGACCTAATGCTCCCACAAAAAATACGGTACTAATAAATCTAGAGACGCTGTACTTCTATTTCTCACTATTTTCAACTGATCCCCGATTTCTGATAAAATATCTATCAGCTTTCCAGAGGAAAAGTGTTATAAAAAAATCTTGTTTGAAAAGGGCGTCACTATGAACTAAAGCTATTAAAAGATCTTGATACTGAGCGAGAAACACTAAAATATCAAGGAAATTTATAAATAATCTATTTAATCGCATATTAATACAAATGGTTTCCCAGATTTAGAGTTCTCTATTGCACTTTAGTTTTTTTAGAATCTTGAGCTTTTTCTTTTAAAACCTGTCTTGCAGTTTTATCTTTCAAATGTTCATCCTTGCGAACAAATCAACGTAGCTGTATTTAACCGTAATTTAACCGTAGGCAACGTAACGACTTAATTCGCTTATTATCTTTGGGAAAAAACATTTTCTAATTTGCCCAGCTCTTTTCATCATTACAGTAGAGAAAATATGTCATGTTATAATGCGTATAAGCTCCAATACTAGAATTTGTGGAAGAAGTCAGTAAAAGGATTATAGAGTTTTAAATAAGAGAAGGGTGTGAATTATTTGTTAGCTGAGAAACTTCGACAAAGTGAGGGGGAACTTTTCGTTGCGAAATGCGGGTTATTACATACTTTGTTGTGTGGTCTCGCCTCGTGCATCCAACGGATTATATGGACGGGGATTCCACCTCATTCAATTTATTAAGTTCTATTTGGAGTTCTGTAAAAGTGTGGACTACTGATCAAACTAACACATTTATAAAAGGATTGACGAACAGTTCGTAGTCTTGATTTGTTTGCTACAATGCTGAAGTAGTTTTCAAGTTCAAATGAATCTGCGCTACGAGGACAGTGAAAAGAAAACACAACCCAGTCAGTCAGAACATTGTCGGTTAAGTCACACTTTCTTGTGGTTCGTTTCTCGAAACTCGCAAAAAAAGGACAGAGAAAAAAAGTTTAGAAGGGAAAACTCTTGATATGCTAGAGAGTCCCAGCAGAATTGTAACGTCCAATTAAGAAGTTTTCCTGAATAGAAGGCACAAATTCAATTTAATTGGGTCCAATCTTAGGTATTTAACGAAAAACCTGACAAATGCACAAGCATACTTTTATTTGCCCTTTGCCCATTCGCTTTTGGCCAACTGTAAGACAAATCTTTTTTCATCGAAATTTCATTTAATCATCCGGAAGTAAGGGTGTCAAAGGTCACATTTCATAACGTACCATGAAAATTCTCTTCATCAAATGAGCTCAAATGTAACATAAAAGTTTCTTTTTCTTCCTCAATGTAACTTAATTGATTGGAATTACATATTTGAAGGGGAAAACAGTGGAGTTGAGCATGTTCTAATGATAGTGGAGGCGCAGGTGGAAAATTCTTACTTCCCCATTTCCCGAAAAAGTAGGTACGATTAAAAACGTATAGATTTTCTCATTGAATGTAAGGAGCAAGGGGAAAGGTAGCGTAGACAGGATACTTAATTGGTCTTCTAAACTACGATTTTATTCGTTAAGTGGAAAATAATACAGGAAGAAACGTTCTACGTAGACAACTACCCATGCTTGTTTTTCTTAAGTTTCTTCACTCCAACAGTTAACCTGGCATGACATCATTTTAAAAAGCATGTTCGTTTATTCCAGGAATAGACATGTTTACATTTATTTATGATTTAGCCTTATTGAAGCAAAAGCTAGAAGGTCACAATAGTTTTCATTGAACGGTGAAACATTAAAAAAAAAAGAACACAAAGACACATCTTGAGTCACGCGTTTGTATTTTTTTTCGATAAAAATACTTTTTCTGAGCGATTTCGATTCAGTGTATTATTACAACTATAATGACTTCCAGCATTGGTAAATAAATAATCGGTCAAACACTTCGCACAATTTCAGAGGGTTAGCAATCCCGGTGAAAATATCGAAAACGGTATGTGATTGTTCAGAGGCATATTTTTTAACTTGGAAAAGAAAGGATTTTCCCGTTCAGAAAATTTCTCACGGAACGTAGATATGAAAATAGATTTCCTCTCATTTGGCGTGGAAGTGGTACTACGAATTTCCAGTTTTTTAGAGTCATCAACTCGATTTCTTTTCTGTCCCCGTTAAAGTGAGGGAGGGAGCTCGAAGCGACCACTGAGAAAAGAAGAGACACTATTCTGTCACTGTCGTCCCTGCATTTTTCACTACTCGTGTGAGTTCTCATGAAGCTCCCATTTTTTTCCTCTTACTTTCGCATATATACTACCAACAATTTTGACGGTCGAATATGTGAGACGAGACGAGACTAAAGGAAAAAAAGGGATCTAAAAGTTCGTATTTTAGTGTATTTCAACGTTTATCAAATGTCTTTTGAGCATCAAGACGAAGAGGCGTATTATAAAGTGACATAGAAAATGTAATAGGCTTTCGATGAGAAAAACTTGGAACGCACAATGAGCTGCCATGGCTCGTAAAATAATCCCATTTTTATTGAAATCTAGTCATTGTTCACATCCTTTTTCCCGTTTTTTTTATGTTTGTTTGTTCTACTTTTTCTCTTGTGCGGTGGCGTTTTTTTTGTGTGGTATGCCGGCGCAAACAAAGGTAGAAGTAGAAAGAATAATTGTTTCCGCTAGACCATAATATGCATCGGTTTAATACAACGCTAAAAAAATATGTGCGTCTCTTTTAAGAAACAGAATGTGACAAATCGCATTTGTTCTCGTTCAACAGTTCTCCATGGAATATGCTTGGTCCCTAATTTTCATAAACTGATTTGATTATGAAATAAACTTACCTAAACAACAGCACAAATTGAATGCATATGGCGCCATTTCCCGAATGGTAGTAAGTACGACGTGATATTAATTCATTGGGAACGTTAACGCTACTGTAACAACCTCATATTTAGGTATCTTTTATATCAAGTGCAAATTTTGGAAACTCACAATCTCAATCTCAATTACATTTTTCTTCAATATGTACATAAGTAAAGTTAAGCTGAAGGCAAAAAAAAATCTCATCAATTTACCAGAGGAGAAAGTTATCTTCATCCTGATTCTTTCTCCGTCTGAAAGTGAATGTTGGAATTGGAACGAGTAAAAAACAAGTAGGTAGAAGTTCGTGTACACAGTATTCCTATGCCAGAGAGTAAGTAACTTTATTTGAAGAGCACACTTTAGAAAAGATTCATTGAAATGGTACTCAAAATAGTGCAATATAAAGAGTTTGTTTGCTAGGAATAAAAGCTTAGCGTAAGTACCAAAAGTAGTAAAGTTTGAAGCGACTTGATAAGCTGTTTCAAGTATAAATAGTATTTACGAATTCCTAGAAAATGTTGAAACTATTAAACCAAAGAGTAAGTATTGTTTTAAATAACTTAAGTGTATTGTAAGGGTTCTTTTCACTTTATATTCGCCTAAAACTATAAAGCATTATTTAGTAAAGTTAGGTAAGTCAATTTCTTTCGCCACTTGTTTTTAAAAATTTCTGTTGCGATTTCAAAGAAACAGATTTACAGTTGTTCATGAAGTTTTTTTTTTAATAGGGTGAAGTATTGAACTGATTCCTGGTAATTTCCAGGGTGAAACGTCGGAGAAAAAAATTAAGCACCTTTTGTTCCACTACAACCTTGGTTTTTTTCCACACTCTCGTACAACTTTCTAAGGAAGTAGGTACATACATAAATGTAGGTATGTATATTGCTTATATTCATTTCCCTTATTGAATTACACAACCTTTTCTTATTAGGTTACGGGAGGTATATGTAAGTAATATTGAAATTGCATAAGAATGAAGACCTTCAATGCAGTGCATGAACTTTTTCATTTCCTTAGGAAAACTAATGTGTACTAGAGACATGAGACATTTCAATTAGCTTATGAAAGAGTCATTATGCATTTCGTCAGATAAGAGGCTCGAGTAATCTAATACAGAAAAGAAAGTTTTGTAATCATCAAATTTTGTAATCTCATGTGCAGAATTAAAATTCGATTATCCTTTCACAAGCCTTTATATTAGAAAATGCCTAATTCTTAGCTCCACACATCAAAGCTTTTGAATTTATTTCCTCTTTTCGTAATATTCCTGCCTTTGAATAATGAATTATTGGTAAAAGTGAGAAGAAAAAGTATTCAAGCGCATAATCGAAAGAGGTGCTGACTATGGTTGTGAACGCATATTATATCCAATATATATGGGACAAAAGACCTTCCATCGATAATTTTCATATTAAGGTTATTGAAAACTTTATTTATGAATGCATTGAAAAAGTAAGGTTATTTTTTTGTGGTATTTGATATTGAATTGGCAGTGAAAGGACCACACACCCACAAACGATGGAGCCATGTTTAAGGGATAATAACCATGGAGGCTCTGGCACTAGTTCTAGCCGTGAATGAATAGACTGAAAGAAAGGATACCTAGTTTTCTTTCATTCCTCTGTACACAAAGCCTTCAAGAATGTACTCATCTTAATCCGCATCTTTCCGGATTCATTCAACGTCAAATATGCTTAAGTACGTCTGCTTAAAGTATGGCGCCCGAGGTGGAACAACACTAATCCCTTTCTTCTTTCCTAAGTCTAAGTCTTTCCATGAGCTTTTTTTTTGCGTCTCTGTGAACTCATGACACAGTTGCGGCGAGGTCGACACCATGTTCCGATGTAAATTCGATTTGAAGACATACCAACATTGTTATTTCTTCCAGTTGGGATAAAAGAAGACTTAAGATTATCAGGGCTTGTATAGGAACAGAACCCAAAGAAAAGGACTATTATTAGCCTACAATCTAGAGAGGATTTGCTCTTCAACATTTATTTTATCAAGCATTGTAATCCTAAAATACTTAACGACTATTGATCACCGTCATCATCATTGTTTTACAATTTTCACGTGAAGAGGAATCAAGGATTTTGGAATAAATGCTACCTTTTTTTCACTACACAACTGGCTACAGGTTTCGGATCTTTTTTTTTTGTTGGCACAAGGAAAACTTTTATTTGAACAAGACGTCTTTCCTCTCTCGTGCCTAGTTGAGTGTGTATATTTTTCCTCTACGGTTCAGAAGGGAATAACGACGAAGTCTTAAAGAAATTTCACAAACAAATTTTTGATATTATGCATACATCTTTTGGCAGATACTTCACAGAGAATCCCATCCTATCATCATGAATCACTTTCAGCCCGTATTTTTTCTTCAATAGGTAGTACAACTTTAGAATTTTGTATTCTCCTTTATTCCCTGCACTATAGAAAGGAAAACCTTTCAACCACCCTCAATTTTTCAGTTCAGCGCAATTTAACCCGTCTCATGAAATATATCTTGCTGATGTTTAGACTTCAATTTCTGTGTTGACAAAACATTTTAAAAATGTATTACCTCAGGGAAATGTGCTGCAAAAAAAAAATCCAGAGACGTTATGTTTATGTTGTTCTGTTCCAGGAGAGAAAGTGAAACCTGTCTACTGTCTGGATAAGCGTTGCATTACATTACAACAGCACAGTCTTACTTTTACTCCCTCGCACTCTGGTTTAGTCCAAACAAAAAAAAATAGTTTTTTCTTCTGTCCATGCTTGAATTCCGAATAAAGTTCAATGAGTTAATTTAAGCACGAGTGGTGTGTAGAAGTTGTGGTGTAATAGTTGAGCTGTTCCATCACGGACACATCACATCATCGTATCGGTATCAGTGTGGAATGAAATATGGAAATAAATGTGGACATTCCTGAGAAAATGGTGGAAATCAGAGCAGAGAAAAATAGGAGAGCACAACATTGTTTATCCCTTTCGTCTAATGCTTCCCACTATCCATCCATTCTTTGAAAGTTAAGCATGAACAAACGGATTGTTTGCAGGTAGTGAACTAGGCACAAGGAAAACGTCAGGTTAGATTCCACGCAATAAAGTAAACAAACTGGGGCAAGTTTTGTGTGCTGAAGATGACTGTGTATGGGATTTCCTTTTTTTCCCAACATTTGTCCTTGCTATTGTTCATGATGAAATGAAAAAAAATAACCGACATTACTAGGGCAAGACAAAAGGTTCATTCCTTCCAGGTTTAGAATACAATAGAGTAGAAGTAGTGGAGCTAGAGTGAAAGTTTCCTGAGTCGAAATTGTCGTTTCCAGTTTCGTTCTAGCTGAACTTTTACGTCCTATCCTTTCTCCATTTCCTCTCTTATATCCGCACTGGCACTGCTACTCCAGTTCGCTCAACTCAACTCAAGTTTCGCTATTGTTGCTTCAGTCACAGTTTCTAAAATGCGGAATCGGGTTGTTGCTGCGTAAGTTTTTATCGCGTGCACCCACGCCATTTTCGTGGGATTCCAGACCATGACTGAATCAAAAATTAGACAGTGCTTAAGGAAAACAAAACTTTTTTTTTCCAAGGCCTGTCCCAATACTAAAGAAATATGAGCTTCTAGTGGGACCGTCATTAAGAACTCGTAAAAAATTGCCAGAAGCGGAAAAATGATTTCGTGTGTGGGTCTCCAAAAACAGTTTTTAGGAAATCAACGAAACGTTGTTGATATGAAAATCTAAATTTCCAGTTGAAATTCAAATGTCACACAAATCTTCAATGATATTCACCAATCAGTTTTGATATTTCTCCCACACTGCACCTCATTATTCCGTCCGGCAGCCCACACAAGCACGCGAGTCCGCCAACGTAAAAAATTAATGACTGATGTGATGACGCTATTTTTTTGTCAATTGTTTCAATGTGCTGTCATTCTCACATCGCCGTTTATAATTTACAGCGATAACTTTAAAAAGGGCGAATTTTTTCACTGACAAAATCTGAAACAGGGTGGGAGAAGCTGCGGCAAATGCGGTCCACTTCTAACTGCATAACTAACTTTTGCAAATGAGAACAATAGCTCATTCTCGACTTACAAGACAGCTACTTAAAAATTTGAATTTTTCCTAAAACTAAGCATTTTTCCTAGAACACCTTTTCTATTTCTTCGCTACAAACTTTGTTTTATGCGATTATGACATTCATATTCATTCAAGGCACCTGAGGTGAAAGCATACAAACAAACTAGAATAGATATGAGGCATGAAATACTTTAATCGTAACTACTTATGCTATTCATTATATTTGCCTTTATAAGTTCCCAACTTCAGCTACGTATCTGCAACTGTTTTAACAGGTTTATTTTATTTGGGACAGGAACAGAAAGCTAAAGGCATGAATATCACGGTTATTTAATTTTGAAAAAAAACAAAAGCAATAATTTAATTAGATCGAATTACAATGGTATTACCTTTAAGCTTTATAATGAAAGTTGGCAGCAGCACTGTGATTTATATCACTTGAGAAAAAGCAAAGCTGTACAAAAAAAATCTGAGAAATTCGGAGCTCCCCAAAGACGAGCGATAAAGTTCACCTTTTAATTTTCTTCTTTCTTTATGCACAGTATTATTATCATGATTTCATCCGAGAGCAAGGATCCACGTTGCCATTATTAGGATGGTGTGTGAGACGAGGGAGAAGAAAAGGAGGTAGATGTATACTTCCGTGCTTAGAAAGTTTACGTCTTAAGATGACTACACGAGCAGGAAAGTAGACAGATAGACTTTTGCTCAGTTCTTCATTTTCT
This sequence comes from Seira musarum, assembly GCA_027743895.1. NCBI lineage: Eukaryota > Metazoa > Arthropoda > Collembola > Entomobryomorpha > Entomobryidae > Seira > Seira musarum. The sequence goes on along the minus strand of JAHZMX010006163.1, from coordinate 8,008 downwards.
TCTCTTTGATGATTACAAGAATATAAGAATCAGGGGGCTAGAGGCCTTCACTGACTGAGGAAATGTGTCAGTTTGAATCATAAAGAAGGAAAACTCAGCATCTTTATTATTACTTTGGTATTTTATGAGACGTTAGGGGACGTATGAGAACACAAGCCATTGCACACAAGGAAAAAAAAAGAGGTGAATGAGGTAAAAGACGTTGTAGTAACAGTAACGTAGTAAAAATAATGATGACAATGTCTTAAATGTCAACGGTGCTACCACCAGCACACCACCACCACCAGACGAAAAATAATGTTGATAAGTTAACAAAAAGTCCTAAAAAGCCCGCATTATTGCTGCAGCAACCTGTATGTAGACAATTTACAGAGTCGACTAAAGAACGCTCTTGCACAGCTAGAACAAATGAAAACGACCAAAGAAAAAAGAAATGAAGAAGACGGGGAACGACATCACATCACATTAATTCCTCTTCGGAAGACAACAAGACTAAATCATAGCCAGCGTTTGTCTTAATATTTATCACAATGGTTATGTTATGGTATGTACACAAACGAAACAAAACAGCTTATTAATTGCATGAAACATAAAAAAACAGGCACAAGGTCTCAAAGTATTTTTTTTTTGTCCAGCTGTAATTAGAGAATTTGGAAAATTCTATTAGCGGTCGCATGTCACTTAAAAGGACGTGTTAAACAGGTACAAGCTTATTTAGGATTGCCTTAATTACTACAAGCGAGACGAAGCATTGCCGGAAGATAATAATTAGTGCCGTTTTTTTTCATGATAAATAAAGGTGATGAGGAAAATCCGTAGTAGACAAAGCCAGATACAGTCTCGAGAATTGAAATAATGTCGAGGAGAAAGTTACTTTATGATAGGACCAATAAAATTTGCATGACTTTTAAAGGTATCCCTCAGGGTATGGTAATTAAAGCTGAAAGCTCCATGGTCATAATATAAAAAGACATACTTATATCTATAGAGCAGTATCTTTCTTTCTTAAGAAAGAAGGATAGTGTTGCTTTCTTCCCAATTTACTTATGAAATGAAATGAACAAGGTTATTATATCCATGTAATATTTAAGTACCTAAGTGAAAAGTGTGGGGGAAGAGAGCTGTTACTCGTTACTCCGACTTTCTAGTTGTAGTTCCAAGGCTACAAAGTAGTCCGTATTTGTAGAAAGTTTTTCTTCATAATGCAGATGAGCCAAGGAAAATATAATGAATACGTTTTGAATTAATCTCAAGGGGTCATACTTTAATGAAGTCACTCAAAATTCGAATTTTCCAAGACCTTTGCTTTTTTTAAAATGTCATCCGCTTACGACCTAGATTTTTTTATCTCCAGGGACCACCCATGCGCATAACTAAAGTAATGAGACTTAGGGAAAATCAAAGCTTGAAGATTTGTCTTTTGAATAGAAATACTTTTGTTGATACTTTGTGTTTGATGTTTGTACAAATCTGAAGAAATGTAACCAATTCAAGGATTTTATACTCTTGTAATAATATCAGGAACATCAACTAGATACATAGATGTATAGAATTTGATGAGCGGAGGGAAAATTTTCTAAAGCCTGAAGGCCAGCAGATTACCCAAGTTATGTACAATACCTCAAAGTCCAATTTCCTATTTCTTTTCCGACTAAAGAACTATTAAATTTCGGGATTCACAGGTGAGTAGGTATAGGTCGAAAATATATGGCTTGAGGGTGCATCAACTAAATTGCATACATTGCTTCCTACTTGTTGGCCGAATAACCTCACGCTGCTTAAATACAGCGAGGAAGAAACATACATTTTTTAGGTGAAACGATGAAACGAAGATTGGAATCCACTTTATTCAGTGGAAAGTTAATATTATTTCTATTAGAAATCTTAGGCATTCAAAAATAAAAGTTTAGCAATTCCTTACTCACATAAATCTAGTGAGTGAAAAAACAGAACATTTCGCGTCTTTTAAAACATTTTCTTACATTCATTTCTATACTCCCAAATAAAATTTGCGTTGAAAAAGTTTAGAATCTAGTTTTCAACCATTAAAAACCACAGGTGGTACGTCTTTATGGGATCCAAATCAAAACTTTGGAATGACGACTTTTTACTACATTACGAAATGAATGGTAAAGTGGTTAGTGTAGTGGTTATAGAGAATTTTCTCGGAATGCCCCAGTGTTTCTTATAAGGATGAAAAAAATTGAAAAGAAATGAACACATAGTCAAATATTCATTATCTGCATAACAGGCACAGCTAGTTTTCCAAAATCCGCTTGTGAAAGAGTACACGTCCTTCGTTCCCTAGAATTTTTATGTTGGCATTAGAAATGCTAATTTCCAAATACTCTGATACGTACATTCACAGGGAAATCGCATCGAAAGCTTATATTTATGGGCTTTCGGGCAATAACAAACAGGCTTAGAAAGCCGCATTAGTGGGCATTGAATAAATTTTATGAGATCAGATTAGAAGTAAAAAAAGGCAGGGAAGCGTAGGAAACTACACTACAACGATACATTTTTTTCACCACTTGGCTCCTATTTAATCGTCTATCTGTGATGCATCAAAACGTCTGTGACACAGTCCTTCAAAGCATTATTAATGAGCGTTGAAAGTACTATTCATTCCTATTTTATTCCCATCTTCCTACGAAACGCTTATTCACATTCCATCGCTAACCATGTAAAGATGAGAAGATAGAAGAAGTGCAGAAAATATTTTATCTGGCTTTATGATGCACTTGCACCAAAAACAATTTCACTTCGCGATCCATATTACTAACCCAATGACAATAACTAATAATCCTGTACAAATCTGTGATCACGTTGTTATCGTTGAGTATTTCCATTACCATCATTTTTATTTCTGCTGTACACACGTGACAAGACTTTTTTTCGCTGCATGGAACAGATATTTCACTAGAAACTTTTTATTTTTTCATACTTATATGAAAACCACGTATTAATATACGACAAGTAAAATGGTACAAGGTTGCAAAACTGCATCAGAAGGAGTTTTGAGTAAGCGGTATCCAACGAAGAAGAAAATATTTTGGAAACGGTGGCTCTCCTCTAACCTCTGCCAATACAATCCCACTAACTAAGAAAGTGAATGCCGAATGCAATGTCAACGGGTTTGTAAAAAAAAACGAGAGAGAAAGAGAGCGAAAAAAAAGATAATCTATCTTCATCTCTTCTGTCATGCCCTAAGAATAAAACTTAATTCTCTATCCAATCCATATTTCCGGAATGAAAATGGCAAAATATTATCGTATAAGTCGTATCTTTCGATAAGAATATGAGCTGTTTAAAACTGATAAATCTCATCTTTTTTTTTGAATCCGAAGAGAAAAATTAATATTTCTAAGTGGGCCACACAGGACATCAAATTTTATAGACCTAGCTCAATATAGAGAAGCTGATGGTATAGATACAATATACAATACAATACATAGTTTTCCTTTTGTGAATCGAATAAAGAAAGGCCGAAGAGTGATACTGTAACTGATAAGTAGTGATAGTGATGGTGTATGACCAAAGCAGTCAGTAATGGTTACATTTAGCATGCCTTCATTTAATTTTGTATCAATCAGATTAAGTCACATTTTTGAGTAGCTCCTAACATTTTCGGAAGGGTAGGATGGTTATTATTCCTATAATATGTCCGTCCCATAAAAACGGAAAGGAGGTTATGCTATTACTGCTGCTACATAGATAATATGTGTATACGTATGATATGTGTGCGAGTGTGTGTGTTGAGCTGGGAAGCTAAACGGTGAAAAATTGAGTCACTGCAAGATTCAGTCGTGGGGATTGAATCTGCGATTTTCCTTTTTTTTCTTTCTATCTTTTTCTTTCTTGCTCATTCAGTACGTCTACTCATCTACTACTACTACTATTGTACATAGTTAGTACTATACTGCTACTACTAGTTTTTGTAGCAAAAGAACTTTGTAGGTTTTGGTAACGGGATTCCAACTGTATTTCATTTCCCTTTTCTTTTACTTCTCCCTCTGTGATTCTCTTTTTTCATTTACCATTTCCTTCCGACTCCTTTCACTACTCCTTCATCTTTCTTCCCTTCAATTTCCCTATTAAGGCCAATCCTTTCCTATGTAAGTAACAGGAAAAAAAAGTAGGCAGTTTATATACAGGCTATTGCCGCTGCCATCATCTTCATTTCCATTCAACTTGATAATGCAGATCAACTTTATCTTACATTAGCTCTAGGCTGGACTAAAATGGGATGTTTACCATGTTCCTTTGATATATATGATCAGAATCAAAAGGAATCGTGGAATTTATGAGAGAAGGAATGAATGAGTAAAATACAATCTCTCTTCTCGGATTACCATGCGGTTTGATGCTATCCCTTGTCTTTATTAAGCCTTCAAAAACATGAAATATCCTTTGTGCTCTCCAGTTTCATTTTGAGGATTCGAAATTGGAGACTTCATCCATTCCGCAAATACAAGGGTTTTCCCCGTTCGAGAATATACTGTCTTAATTTAACAGCTATACGACTCTCACTCACGATCCGACAAAGTGAAGTAAAACGTCTACTTCCATCCAATAAGTACTTACAAACCTAACCCCAAGACACACTGATTCATATGGCAAAAGTATACTTATAAGTACATTGGTTCAGGACAAATACAAATACATCTTTCTCGTGCATCTTTCCGATGTGGATATAATGCTTGCATTTCGATTAATAATAGGTGAATGCGTTGAAACATGAACTGTTGGCGGAATATCGTGGTCAACTTTGGGTCAGGTATAAAACACCTAAAGGCTACGCTCCAACGTACGTACTTGGGCCTATCGCCTTTTTTCTCTTTTTAGTTGAACCAAATATATCTACAGCCACTCTATCCATGCACTCGTTCGGCGGGACGGGAAGTACGAATAGAGGACAAAGGGAAAAGAATAAATGATTTGATGTATGAGCGCTCTCGTTGATGCATTTCCAAAAGTGCTCTCAGTCCCAACGAATGAGAAAGAGGAATTCAATTCACGAACGAAACGGTGAAAAAGATCGTTGCCTGCTTGGCACACATACACATTGATTCTTCCAACTCATCCAATCATGTAATGTCAAGAAGAAATGTAGACCAAGACCAACGTTAAACGTGCAAAATTCAGTCAGACTCAGTGTGCATTCACGAACACACACGGGGTAGATATTAAAATTACAAAAAGAAACTTCACAAAACTGTTATCACTTTCCCAAAAATTTATTGAGTAAAAGGTCTGCTCATACTCGAAATTAGTAAAATGCAATGGAAATTCTATTCTAACTTGAATAAATTCGAGCAACTTTTTGATATTAGAAAACTTGAAAGGTTCAGTAATTTCACAAATTCTATTTCACTCTAAAATCTTGAACTGTAAAGAACATTTACTTACTTTAAATCCAAGCAAGTAGAAAGCATTTCAAATAATTTTTAGAAACATTAATATGCCAAATAAAAACAAAAGGAATGAGTATTTAAGGAAAAATTCTGAAATTTGATTGTGTAGGCATCCCGTCATTTATTTGTAAAAGCAATAGTTTTATTTTATATTCACCGTTCATTTAATATTTATTATTCCACACGAATAACTTTCCCTTCCAAAAGTAATAAAGGAGTTCTTTTTTATAAAAAAAAGTTTTTGAAAGTAATAAGAAAGTGATAACTTACACCATTAGTATTCTTAAATCGATTGATTCGAAGTGAGACCAGACCATCCGATCTTTTTTGGAAGCGTTATCGTTACTTGTTTTGCAAGAATTTGTAATATCTCACTAAAGTAGTAATGCTACCTTCTCAAATGGAAATTGTTTCCCTCGTTCGAATGGATTAAAGAAGCGTTGGTGTTTCTGCTGTTGCTATTATTATCCACAAATTATGGTTTCCATTAAAGTCAATACATGTAAGCACTTTTATATATTTTTTGTAATTTAATTACAGGGAAAAGGAGTTTAAGTTTAGCGCTTTTTTGAGACAACAAAAAAAAATCATGATATTCTTCCACTTTCAAGCTCCAGTTCACCATTAAAAATGCATTGCTTTGCCATAAATATGGTTGGTTTTTTTTCATCACGAGAAAAAAAGAGAACCATGCATATTTGTACGGTACATAAAAAATTCAATTCAACCTTTTCGACCACAGAGCGGCACCATATCTAACCTTTTCGGAATAGAATCCCATGTGAGGAAGACTTCTTCAAGTAAAATAACCACAAAGAACTTTTTCGTAGTTTATAGGGAATGAAATAGAAAGGAAAGTCGAAGAGAAAACGTTGATAGAAGCAGACCAAAAAGCCTGCAATTCATTGATGCAGAATACCGCTGCATAAACTTTTCCTTTATAACTTTTTTTTTTTGCTACAGCAACACCGCAGATGATGGAGATAGTAAAATCATAGAGAAATATCATGACTCTTTTATATTCATTTCCAATAGAAGAGTCGCAAGTTGGCGAAACTCAGATTTCCATCTTCAGAGCAACAAAACAGGAGAAAAGGACAAGTTTACATCTCCCAAATAACTTTCCTATGTATGCACGGATGGGCTGGTGGAATGTGAATTGAAACACACACAACACAACATAACATAACAGAGAAAACTATTAACGCTGTGCGCTTCTCTTCCTTTACAATTTTTCTCTACCGTTTATGACGGCCATCAAGTAGATGATGATATGATGATATTCCATAAATACGTATACACACAATACAAAAAAGAATACTTATGTTGGTCCATATCTTTTGAGAACATTTTTTTAAATAGCTTGACTGCGTATTTCTTTTCTGTTGATTCTTTTGTGGCGACGCCTATTTTCATGAGCCATATCTTTCTTCCTTTTCATACCTCAGTTATGCCAATATATATGCAGACGTGTGCCAAGAAATGTGGGATATCACTACGCAAAATTGCATTTTGCCAGTAGAGAAATATTTTATGACCATGAGAAAAAAAAAGCCACCACAAAGACTGTGCACTTGTTTTAGGTAGGTTTATTCGTCTTCCCTCAAATTACTCGATTCTCATATCATAAAAATGTCGTTGCCTAAAAGAAAGAAAAAACTCTTTGGAAAGTTTTTTTTTTCTTCAAATGACAATGGAACAGCTGGCACAGCAATTTTAAAGCACGGTTTTTGACTTAAGTGTATCATGAAATGTTTGAGTTGTCAAGAAATCGAAAAAATAAAGGAACGTGAAATGGCATATTGTTCAAAAGATGAAACGATGAGGATTTGATTCATCTCTTCACAAACATGTTATATTGCTTGAACAGTGTTTTCCTCTTCCTTTGTTCTTTATATCTCGACACGATGATAAAATTTTGATTAAGCAAGTTCTATAATGTCCACGCCTTTCCCATTCATAAGATGAAATAAAATGCTTTAATTAACAGAAAAACGACGTGAATGTCTCGGCGGATTTTTTTACACGAACTTTTGACGTTCAAATAACAAGTCAAAGAAAGTTTTGCCCTTTTGTCAAAAAATGAAAATTTTTAGATTCAACTTTTTTTTTTAAAGTAGAATTTTAACCCATTGAAATTGGGAGTACACAGAAGACAATTATTGAAATTCTAAAAGACTTTATTTTAATGAGGAGACTCATAATATTAGCTGCTCTTATTGTATTATTGTGAAAAGACATACTATTTTTATTTTATCTTAAAAAATATGGATTGCACACTCTTACAATGCAACTTGGTCTTTTCCGCCGCAATTTTTTCGAATTCTGTTTTCACAGGATGAAAGAGCATGTCAAAAAACATATAAGTCCGTTGAAAAATTTTAGCACTTCTCGATAATTTTCGAATTATTGCACAAAGTTTCCCCCATTTAATCTAATGTTAAGCTAACCTAGCGTAAATCAGGGATGGGCAATGTGGTGGGCTACTTTTGAAAAACTTTCAAAACATACCGAAAAGCATCATTTTTTGGATGAAGTTGAATTTTTAACTACTATAACGAGACAATTCTTTATTTTCATTAAAAAAGAAC
>JAHZMX010006162.1:0-86786 GCA_027743895.1 Seira musarum | reverse complement strand
CTTTGTAACGCTCCAATGAAGCCATGACATAAGGTAGCTAGGTGAAGCGTAGGGTTGACCCGCACGAGGTTCTACCGTACCTTACAGCAAGGAGGAATATATGTACCACCACCATTATGAGTGCCACGAACACAATAACATAAACAGTATCACCAATACAATTAACATTACCAATCTTACCAAGGCCATCATTCGGGCGACGAAATTGGAAGCAGGCGATTTTTTAAAAACTTTCCTCAAATGCAACTCGAAAAGCTGGGAGCTACACTAGTAAGAAGAATAGATATCTTAGGCTACCAATGATATCTATTGCTTCTGTATGTGCATGTCCATTTTGTTACAGATTTCAGATCGCATGAAAGCTTTCATTTCCAGGAATTTCAAGGTCCCAAACAAACTCTCTCTAGAATTTTCTTGTCAAGTCAAAAATGAAAAGACTATCAATGTATGGGAACAAAGGATTTATTTATGTAAAACCCATCATCATCAGATTTCTACTGCCTTAACAATTTTATTATCAACACTTTTCTAGTTCAAAGCAACGTGCATTCTTTAAATTTTCCTACTAACTAGAAAGGAACCACATTAGATCGCTCAATCTGGTAAGTACTTTATAGAAAGTAACGGAAAAAATTTACAATTTACCTTTCAAACAGTTTGGAATAATAATGAAGACAATACCTAGTCTTGAATGTGAACTGTCAAACAAATATGTACATATTTGGAATTAAGGAGTGGAATGCAATTGCACCACCCAACACTCTAGAGATCATCTTGCATGTCAAGAATGCCTGAACTAGGAAAGAACAAGCAGATTCTTTCAGTTGTAACGGAAGTAGAGCACTCTTTCGAAATGTAGTGAGGCCAGATGCACTTTTCACTTTGGTGCAACATGAATTTCCTGTTTCGGTCGATGGATGGCACTGACAACATTCCGGACAGGAGCAGAACATTTAGGCACAAACAACCCCGTCTCACTTATCTCCGCCCAAAGAAAGTTGGCTGTTTTCACCGACTCGAAGCGAAAGAAAGCCACATTGAAATTGAAATTTGCATGTGTAATAAAGTATTAATATTACAAACCATCCTTATGTTTCGAGGGAATTCCACTGCACCACAATAATGCATGCCACATGTTTTGCTGTTAACGTTCAACTTACACATTCATAAAAAGCGTTTGTGTTTTGCTTGATCTTCTCTTCAAGATAACAAATTCATGTCAAGTTTACAAGATAGCTACAAGTGCCTCATTTCTATTTAAAAAATCACCCACATGTTTCCACACTATAAATTATGGTTTCCTCAACGCATGAGAATGGCAGAAAAATGTTGAACTGATGCTCCCACTTGAGTATGCAGCATCAAGAAGCCGTCTACAGCGAGCGGAGTAGTAGAGCAGCAGTGGAGTCGGTAAGAGTGGGTATAAATAACGACGCTAAGCATTCTTAACATTTCTCAGTTTTCGAATGTGGACAACATACTACTAACGTCTGCATAAAAATGGTCTGTAAACCACTTACACACCACTCGACTCGGGATTACTATTTTCCTTAAGGAAATAATATGGCATAAAAGGAAGCCACAAATATATTATGGAGACTCAACTTATATATGATCATATAATATGATATGGTTTTTATGCATGCATGCATCATCATCATACGCACCCTTTTTCCAGTAGTGGCTTCTCCAGTAGTAAAACTAATACTTACTATTTGGAGCTGTCATGTTTTACAAAACTGCCTCTTGAGCTCCTTATGATATGATGGTTCAGTTCAAAAGCAAGAGTTATAAAGCGACATAACGTTCCATTACATTACGAACCAGTACATATCATGATAATGGTTCCTTCTCCAGCAAAAGAAACTGTCTTAAAAGATGCTGCTGTCTGCAACATTTACGGCGCTCACAGCCGTCGTTTCCTTATCACAAAAACGGTCGTTTTAAAAAAACACATAAAGTAACCTGTAAGATGCTCCTTTTCCTTGGAAATTGTTACACACTCACACCACCACCACCGAACTCACTTCTTCCTCTCCTTCTCCGTTTTTATGCACCCAAAGAAAGAGTTTAAGAAAAAGTGCACATCTTCTCAGAAATTTATCCAGGTACTTACCCTTCCTCTTTACATATCATCTTTTAGAGTAAGCGCTTCTCATAATAATAATGTCGGTAAAAAATAAGGAATAATAATAACGTAGCTTGGCGTACAAGTCGGCAAGAAAGTAGGTCCATTTCTTTTTTTTTTCAACAATGCCTGCCAAAAAAAATCCGAAAAAGCCGAAGAGAAAGTTTCCCTTTTTTCAACAACGACAATTTAAAAATGAAGTAGATAAAAACATCAAATTATTTGATAGAAAGCAAAGCAGAGTCCTTTCTCTCTACACGACTTTTGGAAGTGGATGTGAGATGAGTAATGTCGTTCCTTTCTTTGTTTGGCGACTGACTGAGTGAAATAAGCGGCGAGGATGAGATGATTGCTTTCCATAATAAAGTAACTCAGTGGGTTCTTAGCAAAGCGGTTCCTTTTCCTCCTACGCCACGACGACCGCTTTTTATTGTGACTAAAGGTAACTTTTTTCAACCGAGCAGTTTTGAATGTAATCTAATGTAAAGTAATGAGATAAAATTGCGTTTTCCTCTCTGAAAAAAAAGTTTTCTCCGCACAGGAAAGGAAAACTAATGTATTCTACACTATTACAACCCTCGAAAAATAGAAGAGGGAGGGAATGACAAATGCTTACGGCTGCATTAAAAAACACCATCGTGCCTTGGAGAATTTCGTATGATTATATGAGAGGAGTATCGTATCGGTAACCGGGTGCCGGATAACAACGCAGCTTCCGTGAAAAGGAAGAAGATGCCTCTTCGTGGTCCTAATCATCATTATCATCATCATCATCTCTCTCCCTGGCTGTGTGTGTGCGGTGGTGCACTGTTGTAAGTAAAAGTGTGCGAGTGTGGCTGCCTCATCACAACTGTTTTCCTTTCCTCTATCCCTATTACGCCATCATAATTGAAGCAAAACACGCCCAGAAAATCCGTTTGACTTTTGGTGCATTAAGAATTTAGTTATCGTGAAATAATTCCCAAAACGGTTTTCTGTTACAAGAGGAGGAAGAAAAAAAGTAAATGGACTGCACGCAAGAGATTTTTAGCAACGTATTTGTACTCCATCAAAATAAAATATTAAATTTCCCTTGTGAAAAATCCTTTCTCAGCCCACTAGTTTTTAAATGCTGCGATGCGATGCAATGTGATGAGATGACTTTGTGGCTTCAGTCCCGGAGTGAAAAAAAATGTAGGGAAAAGAGACCAGAAAACATGTGACAAGCTGGCAATTTTTCTTTCCAAGAATGATATGTAGCTTTCTAATGGCGAGACCTGGATTCCAGGAATACTTAATATCCTGCCGGAGATTTTAATGGGTGCGCACACATATTAATAATTTGAGACTTTTTGATTATTTGGAAGAAAAACATTTTCGTCTCTGCAAGAAACTTTTCCCTCTTTTCTAAGCTTTTAAGGCATAACCTGCGGCTGTTCATGACATCTTCAAACGACAACTGCATAAATTTTTATTTCATGATTTGAAAAGAATATGCTAGTATATATGTAAATAATGTAGAAAAGTGAGGAAAAAAGAGAAATATTATACTTGTGCAATACTATAGCTCTCTACCTTTTGCCGTATTGAAGCACAAGCAAGCGACACATCACATCCCACATTCCCTAATATACGCGTATCCAAGGTACCCCTCCGCCAAATGTTGCAGTGTGTGCCATGCCATAGTGCTGAAATCTAAAGGGAGCGTCTTTTATTCCTTTAAAATCTTAGCATATTTTTGTATTCGTAAAAAAATACTTGAGTTCAAAGCGATAGAAGTGTTTCGCTAGAATAAGTATAAATATCCCAAACGCCTGGATCCTTTTTAGAGAAGAAGGGAAGCTGTTACAAATCTCAAAGGAGAGGCAGAGTAGAGAGAGATGCATTTCAACCTTGGTAAAAGTGCACATTTATCGTTGTTTTAAAAACGATTCTATTGCCCAGTGGAATCGTGAAGAATTGTGAGTGGAAGTAAGATTTTCGCCTAGAGAGAGCTAGCTCCGAAGAGAGAGGCATGATGATATTACAGTTTCTGTATAAGCACCTCTTCTTCTTTTTTAAATGAGAGTCTTCTTTTTACAGTACTGGAATTGGTACGGTGTTTGCCCCCGATACCTACAATAACTAAGTAAGTACTACTACAGTGATAGTGATGGTGCCTGTGCCTCCGCCATCGCCGCCACGATCAAACCAAGTAGCTAAAACGAATAAAAGAGGAACAGACTTTTGAGAAAATCCGAAGGCACACACGAGGTTTTTCCTTTCTTTTTTGAGTGATTTATTGAGACTCAGGGAATAAGTCAACCTTCCTGGAAAAGTAAGTTGTCTCTCTATGAATCTGATATAGTTAAACTTCTTTTCTTCAGCACCACCACCACTACTACTACTACTACTTCTTATACTTTTGCACACGGGGTAATCGATTCAAACCGTTTAAGGGTTCCTTAACTTTATACCACCGCCGTGCCATGCCATGGCAGTTCAAGAAAAGGAGCATTGGATTCAGGTAGTCTGTGCTCATAAAGCCTTATTTTTTACAACTCTTTGGAGTTGCAATATACCAATAGTAATGATAAGTAGGCAAGGGAAACGGTAAGAGTGAATGATAATATTGAGTGCGACATACATTTTATTCCATCACGTCAGATGCGTGAACGAACCATCTTTCTTTAAAAAGGGCAAAAGGAGTTGAAGTGAAATTGTGGCAAATAAAATTGCGTTTACAATCAAATCTGGTTAGGTAGGAAAAAAGGAGCAAAAGAGGGAGAGAGAGAGAGAGAAACAGAAAAGTTAGAAGTCAGAGATTCACTCTCTCACAAGGAGTCACAAGAAGTGAAAGGAAGAATCTGCCTAATATATTATTGAATTGAATGCTGACTGAATTTCAATGGGCCTTTCAATGATCCCCATTCCCGAGAAAGAAATCTTGAATTTCGCCTTCCATTCAAGCGCATATTTCTCCTTAGGCATTTATACAAAGACATAACTCACCAAACAGGAAAAGAATAACTTCCTCCTAGAAATTCCCGTGTCACATTCTAATTCTACGTTATTATCTATATTATTTTCAAATCATTTTCTACGGACTACAAGTTAAAAGTAATGAGACAGTTTCATCAAAGCATATAACTGCCGAGAGAATCTTTTCACTACACCCACTATACCTACTTCATCTCGAAAATGTCGACTCTTATTAGAGTATGTAACGCTAATCAAAATCAAACCGGCGCCGGTTCCTTTCAAACTTCGCTTCAAGATATGTCAATGCATCTCCATATCGATTAATACGATTTTAATGAAATGTAATTCCTTCAGTTGAGCCGACTATTTGCACAATGATCATTTGAGCTATTAAAGAATCCAGAAGAATCTTCCGAGTGCACTGAAGCATTCTATTTTTTGGAAAAAGTATTGCGAGAAAAAGTGTCCTGTTTTGGAACGCATACAAAACCGAAATACACAAGGGGAGGAAGAAACAACTTCTTCAGCAAAATTATATTAGTTAGAGATAACGATTTCGTCCCACTTCATCCATGCCATCTTAAAACTTACGTTTCTTAGCAGTTAATAGGGGAACGGTACGGCGTATTAGATAAGGGGTGATGTACGCACACATTCCACATTCCTTGGTGCAGTAGCGGTAATAATGAAACTTAAGCACAACTTTATCAAGATAAAGTTTTCTTTTTGCATCCGAGCCACATCACATTACGTCTTTAAAAAATGTGTAAAGGGAAAGAAAGTACTGGAGGGTGGAAATGGAACTTTCTTTATGCGTACATACAATGAGCATCAATTTTTTAAACTTTGAAAAGACGTAGTTTTTGTCATTATCTACTTTTCTTTCAGGGAAAAAGGAGAGGAGGGAGGGTAACTTCATTTTTGACTATAAAAAGGTCCATTGTCTCCCATGTGGATATTTTGGAGTTAGAAAAAAACTATTTTACCTGTGTTGCTAAGGGCAAAAAATGAGTGGATAAGATCATTACAAAACTTTTATGAAGAGATTCTCAGGTGTATTATTACAAAAAAAATCTACATAATATTCAATATGGTCACATTTCAAGTGGTATAAAGTAAACGTGCTCATCATGACATCATGATCAACATCAGCATCATGGCTTCTCAAACTTTTTTTTACTCTAGCGAAGTAGATTTTACTAGGAGTTCGGGGATCCAAATGACATTCCAACACTGCTCTTGGAATATTAAAGAGATGCTATGTTCCTTCATATCAAATGGATGATGATGACTGATGCCTGCCTGCTAGCAGGAAGAAGTCTGGAATTGATAAAAAAAAAGTAATTCTTACCTCCTTCGTCCGTGATCACGGCAACGGTCGTGGCTGGGCCTAGGCCCTCAGGATTAAAAACTTGTACAGAGACCAAATACTGAGTAAATGTTTTCAAACGCTGGATAGTGTAGGTCTGTAGGGAAAATCAATGAAAATTAAGTAAACTTTAGGCATACTTTCATTTTTATTATCAATCCCTATGCGCATATAAATATGCACTTCTAAAATCCTACATTTTATTCAAGTGGTGGCCTGCTTTCCATCTACAATGCTTATGCAATGGATTGACATCAACCGACCCAATCAACTTTCCATTATAAATTGATTGGCGCATAAGTGTCATGTATTCAAATTGCCAGCACAAAAAATGGTATTCGTAGGTATAAATAAGTATGTATTTTGTGCATTCAGTTTTCTTTTCATGTAGGAAAACAATGGAGTCGTAAAGGAGGAGAACGACTTTATTGCTATAATAAATTGAAAAAGGAGGTGGCATCCATTCAATTCATACCTCAATGTTGGGATCCCTGATGTATATCTCCTTTATCGCCTCCATCCCCTTGTCACGGGGTCGATACGCCACACGATATCCCAAAAATTCTCCATGAATTGTATGTCTCGGGGGAGGTCTCCATGCCAATCGAAGTGACGTTGAACTGGCATTCTGGGCTGCTGTTATTGTCGGCTTCCCATCAGGAACTGTCAATGTCAAACCATTTTGCACTTCTTGTTATCAAGTCATTCAAAAGTTTCTCAATCCCTATCCACCTTACCTTACCCTAGCCTAACCCTTCTTTCTACCGGCTTTACATTACGATTTCCAATACACGTGCTCTATTCTCTTATTTGTTCAATAGGACATTTCCTTGTCCTGTCAAATGTTCTTTTTTTTGCCGCCTTTGTATTTTCAAATAAATGTTAACTTCATTGTTCTTATCTTTCCAACATAAAAAATTCAATTTTTCTACTATTCAAAATTATTATTATTATTTCTATTTCAAGCAAGATTCATATTTCATATATCAATTCGACATGCTCCAAAATCAATCCATTTCATAAATTGGAACGACCCTAGTTCAATTACTTTTTCATTTTGAATTACTTTGAAACGACAAACCATGTCGTAAAAATCAAGTATTGTTTCTTCCATTACTTTTATTTTTAGATTGGAACTTTGTTTAGAAACAATATTGGACGAAGTTGGACGTTTCCAAAAATGTTATTTTCTCTAAGAGCGTTAAAAACAATGAAACTCAAATATCTTGTCGTGATCGATTTCCTTTTTTGTTTTAGTAATGAGTATCGCTATACTGTTAATGACTCCGGCACACGAGAGGACTGACGACGGTGCACGTGAATCTTTAAAATTGAAGTAAACAACCACTCTTTCTTTTTGGTTTCTCCCATTTCAGAGTAAATTACCTGCAAGGTGCACTTTTCTAATGATTATTATTGTCGTATAAAACAGATGATCATAACCCGTGAAATAAGACTGTCAAAATGGCAATGTTTTGCTGCACAGCGGAAACGGAGAACTACCAAATTACCTATTCTGCACTTTGTTTTCCAAGTGGAAAGTTTCAGACTCACAAATAATAAATACTTTAGGAACTCAATTTAAGCCTATTCTTTTATGGCCCCATGCATTCTTGAGAAAAATGTTTTGTTAATTTGGTAATATTGTCTCCGTTTGTGTTCTCTATTTTGTTAATCCCTAAGTACAAAAGCATAATTCCCTTCCAGGACATTATTAATTTCACATTTGATCATGTGTTGCTAAAGTCCCTTTTTGGATTTTCATTTCGCCTCTTGTAAGTTTCACGAGGTAGGAACAGTAGTGGGGCGCGTTAGAAACTCCAAGGGAGTCACACCTTTTCTTACTTCCTTGAAAGACATTACCACCATTTTTTTCGGAGACGGAGTGGGATGCATAATATTGCGATTATCTAGTAGAGCAAAAAAAAAACGTAAGACAGTGGAAATAGGACTACGGAGAGCAAGCAAAGGGATTTGAAAAGGGAAAGCAAGGCTTACGGGCATAACTTCACAAGTAGCAAACCCATGTGGCTGATCGTGAGTAGGATTTTTCACTTTTCCGTGCAATCCCTTTTTTATTCTTCTTACGTTTATTGTTACGACATGGCATTGGCACCGGCTCTGACGATGAGTCCCTAATATCTGTTCCTATATCGCTGATAGTGTTGGTGATATCCATTCTCCACACTAATGACAATATAAAACTTTTTCATGCGAATTCCAACAGTAGCGGAACAAAAAAAGAAACATCAAGTTCGCTCTCATCCTTATAGCTGCACTTGAAAAAAAACGAGATAAAGTATTTAGAGAGGTATGGTATGTCCATTTCCATTTCGAGAGTTACGTTGAAAAATAATATCATTAGGCAGTGTGGCGAGAAAGCTGGGATAAGGAAGCGATCTCAAAGACCGGATAAAGGTCTCCTTCTTAACCCTCTCATTCTGGTAAACAGTAATAAGCCATCTACGCAAGTATGTAAATGTATATATGTATGTCCTTTTCCCAACAAGAAAAAGTGTTGGCATTATGTCAGTCTGTATGGATTTTGGGAGGGACGGAACGCGACTTCCTTTTTTAGACTATGAACCTAGCCACCAGTCTAGACCTTTTACACAGTTACCGATTTAAAACTTTATATTTAAACATAGACATAGCCAGAGCATTATGTTCGCCCATTCTTACTCCCTTCATAAACACAAGCGAAGCGACAAATGGGTCTCTAAATTAATGCTAATTCTAGTAGGTAATTTCAAACTATTCAAAAGAGTAAGTTGAGACTCTAAAGCCTCATTTGAAAGTTTTATACTTAATATGCGCACCTACTATGCTAACACCACTATTACCATCACCTATGTATGATGCTTTGGAAACAGGAGAAAGTAGACAAATTCTCTCACGCCTTTCCCAGAGCTATTGCCACCACAGCACTGGTAATTATAGCCAGATATTTCACACCGGATTATTCTAATTCATTTAGAGCTTGCACTGCTGAGCCATGAGAAAATCCTACCTTCATTTTATGAATAATTCACGCCAACATTGAGCAAAATAATTTTTAATAACGGTGAAATTAATATTGAAAATAATTAGTAACGCTAGGACAACTGACAATGAATAAAATAAAGTGCAAAAGGTAAATGACTTGTTTTTTTGTTGCGGAAACTAAAAGAGTTAAAAAAATAAATATTTGTTCCCCTTCTCTCTTTTCAGCGGAATTCTTACTTAAGACCGCACAAGGAGAATTCATCCCTTAGTTATTGTGTTAGCCTAAGGTACATATGTACATCTAAACCTTTTTAAGAATCATCTATCGCGAAAATCAGCCTTCCATAATTAACATGATTTACGCGGAGGCAGAACAAACTACAAAGGGAATTTTCACAAAGTGCCTTGCACTTCTAAACTTTCCCATAACCAACCACATAGACAGACACACATACACACAAAAAACTTTGATAATGAATTCTATAGAACTGCCAGGATATTTATTTGACTGCATAACTGTCCCAACCGGGTTTGGAAACACGCTTGGAACAAAAGGGAAATTAGTTCTTATTGCATAATTTCTACTACTCTTCTACGGTAAAATCTGAACCGAAACTTTGTATGATTTCTACTTAATAATTAACCAAAAAAAGATGCACAAGTTTCCTCAATCCTTTACACATATTATGTATGTACCATTTAACTATACTGTATGTAGCCTTCGAATTCCATTAACTAAGCAAGCGATGGAATTGGGAAGGAGGGAGAATCACGAAGGAGATTTTGTGACTCTGCATAAGCTCTCACTAAAAACTTTCTTTACGGTTCATGGATATTATCCACCATTAAGCACGCACTAAGTATCAAGGAATTTTGCAATAGTGTGGGTAAGCGAGATGAGATGGGCCCTTAAATTCTAAAATGATGCGAACTTGATACACATACATTCATACTTTAGTTTAGGTCAACAACCTCAATTGCCAATTCTGAGCACACATGAAAACACTAATCTGCACGTTGTAATCATTACATTCGAAAGACAAACAATGTAAGTATGAAACAAGCAATTCGAAAAAGGAAGGCTGGATCACTATTTCACAGAGTCATTTCCCCTTCATGACTAATAATTTTTTCACGTTTCAATGAATGGGGGATCGCGCTCAAAAGTCATTATATAGGATTCTTTAACAACGAGCTGCTCAATGAATTTGAATCAGCAGAGATCCTCTACTTCTACATACTTGCATGGCGCGGGAGAACTCTTTTACTCAACAATTTTGAGGACTATTTGTAAATACAATGGGGTTGAAATAATTGAAAATTAATTGGAAAACATGAGAAGCCATAACCCGTTTTTTGTTCAATTGTTCTTAAAAAGCGAGGTCATGAATTACATAGAAGTTGTAAACGCAATTGAAAAAAAAACATTATAATGACTTTATAAACATTCGCTAATTTGTCCCAAAACTCGATAAATGCTCCTCTGTATTTAGCTATTATTAATTAGATTTTGAAAATTCAATGACCCTTGCTACAAACTCCGTTAAACTGAATGAACAAATAGCAAAATGTATTTTGAAACGGGAAAATTCATAGAATTGGTATGTTATGTTATGCAGAAACGTAGAAGGCCTCATACTTCATACGACGCAATGTTAGTGACCCAACTACTAAAAGGCATTTAATTAGAAATGTACTGTGTTTTGTGCTCACACAATGAGTTCATTTTTTTATCTCGTTAAAATAGGCTTATTCCCATTGTCATTCTCACCATCAAGAAATATTTGAGAGGCCTTTTAATGTTCAGTTTTCATTTCTAAAAGGCAACATTAATTCTGACAAGAATAAAAGAAATGTAGAGAATTCCCCAGGAGAATGAATGAGAACGAGTTGGTGAAAGAGAGAAAACAAAAAAAAGTATATATACCACAATATTACTTAGAAGTAGTGGTACAAGGAAAAGTATCGTAATTCTTCAAATGTTCTTTCCACAAATCAACGACAAACAATATGAAGCTCATTGTAATGCCCATTGTTGGCCTGTTCCCAGACTCAGACATGCTACCATACCTGCTACTGCCGCTTAAATAATACATCCTCATAAGAAAGATTTCAATTTTCTAAGACTGTAAAAAAAAGACTCTTGTTCACCCGCTCGGTCGACGTTAGTATAGATGGTTTGATGATTTTGTAAAGGAGATACAGAATGGAATCCCATAATCCGTTCTCAAAATAAAGAGAAAGACTAGGAAACTTTTATTTTCTATTTTCTATAAATCTCTATGGGACAATAGGAAGCAGTGAAGTAACTGGTAGAAGTATTCCACATACATTCTTAGTTCCTAGTGTTTCTCAGCACTTCATCATTTTTCATATAAGAAAGTAAAAATTATATTATTATTATGCTTTGGAGAGCATCACAAGTTATTTCTGTCAACAGTGGTAATAGTCTAACAAGCAAGGAAACGTATAACAAAAGAAGAAGAAAAACAAAGGGCGTCCCAAAAAACTCGAAAAACTTATAGTAAAGTTGCACAAGTAAAATGGGAGAGAGACAGAGACAGAGAAAGCAAGGCAGAGTTGGAGAAATGAACTTACTAAACAAGAGAATGAGATGCCACAAGCTCACCGCAAAAACTCATTGTTTAGCGAAGAAAAAGCAAGAGAAAGAGAGAAATAACCACAACGAAAATTTCTGCGTACCTACATCACATCGTAGATATTATGTCAAGTATGCCGTGTACACAGAGCGGAAGGAGAAACAGACCCAAACCAGAATTGCAGCTGGAGTTGAAAAAGTAAACCGAAAGAAGAGATGTTGTTTGTTCATATCTGATCCCTTTCTTTAAATGGTGGTTTGGTTTCCTTTTTGCTTTATGTGAACTACATGTACATACTCACAGAGTCGGTAGTGGGAGGGATATCACTAACACAGATACATAAAATATGAATACACAAGTTTTTATTCGCTAATTCCATTCCGGTCCTTTTGTTTGCATCTCGTGTAGAACATACGTTGCTCAGGAAATGCAAAGATCAGCGACTCCATTATTGCCATTAGCGATTTTTAACAAGTTCCAAAATTAAATTTTTTTGCTTACATCCACACATGAAAATGTCTCGAACTAACAGAGTACTATTACGCACTTGGGCGGAGAGACGTGCAAATTTATTTTGCAATTGATACACAGCGTACTTGTATAAGTATTCCACCCCCTCTAAATCTTTCCTTTGATTACAGCACTTGTACAGAAAAGTTGGATTTTAGACATCAATAATTTACTTTGCCACACAAAAATGGTGAAAAGAAAAATGATAAAAGTGATAGGGCACCATTATAGCGTACCCTAGGTTTTAGGGGGAGCATTGTAATGTAGGTGCTTACGTCGCTTGTTGGATGTATGTATGCACTTCTGTTTTCTTTTTTCTTATTGGATATGATTATGTTGGGTTTAGCTGATGTGAGAAAACTTTAAAGTTTCCATAGATGCACCTTCAAGAAAGCCTCATCTCATCTCTCTTGACTGCCATTTAAAGCAAAGTAAGACTTTGTAGCTTAGAAAATGACAGATGGAAGTGCGACACACAATAATCCCCGTAGAATTTCACACAAGGATACATTCCACGATACCTCAATATGATACTGCTAGTGGGACTAGGAGGAGTACATGGGCATATTAGTACATCGTTCCAATATGACAACGGAAGAGTAGTGAAAGAAGCGCAAAAGAAAAGAAAGAATTGGTGGGATAGCGCAGGAAGAAAAATGGACGAGCTTTAAGAAAAAAGCTGAGAAAATAACTCCTTGATTTGTTCTTCCTCTATGTGGAACAACAATGACAAATGAGAGCGTTGAAAATAGCTGTCATCTTTCCGAATAACCCATGAACTGAAGAAGATGAGTAATGACGAGAGTCAGTCACAGCCAAGCCGTTAGAGAAGCCAGTCTAGCAGTAAACGAAAATCGGAAGAATGAATGAATGGGAGAAGAGGTACATCTAATATTGTACAACAAGAGAAGGATTTGTGATTACAAAAGGCGCGCGTGTCACTAAATTATATTGCCTGTAAAAGTTTTTTTTAATTGAGAAAATGTTTGTTTTGGGGATTGGATAGAAACAGATTAAAGCTAGAATTTGAAATTTTTTGAATTAAAAGGAAAGCTGAGCATGAGCATACCAACTGTTATGTCTTGCATAGGTCGTGATCAAAAGACAACTTTATTTTTCCTCGAGGATAAATGCTTTCACCTAAGTAACTTTCTATTTCTGTCGTTAAAAAAATCTTTATGGAGTTTGCCAAAACAGTAACAGTACAGCAGTAAATTTTAGTGAAGGGAAACCTCTGGAAAATAGTACCGCGCTTCATGCTATTTTACCCTTTGATAAAGTAGCGTTGACCTCAACTCCGCAATATTCTTCAACTATTTATTGTTTCAACAGAAAACCATTAAAACTCGCAGTTATAGTCGACGAGAGAATGAGAAATTTCGGTTTCGTTTGTATGCTGTGCGCACTAGATTTTTGTTCTGGACACAAACCTTGAAAACAGTTAAGGCTCTACTAACTGCGAATAAGCTTGATGATAGATTTATTTATTACTGAGCCTATACGCCCACTTCATCAGATAAAATATACTTTGGGAACCACAATAACCAAACCGCAGGAAATATGCTTTCTTCCACGGACTCTCAACTTAATAGGTTAACGATGGAGTCAGAACTCGTCGGATACCAAAGAAAGTTATTGCTTCCTCAGACTTGGATTATTTAATATTCCATAATTTTTCAGAAAATGACTGGCCCCAAACTCTATTCTGCTTACTACTGCTCCAAACCATCAATATTTATTACTAGGAATGATTGGATCCGTTTCGATTATTTACTTCAATGACCTAATCAAAGATTTTGTAAATTATTGTACATAAGTGTAATGCAAAAGGAAAATCTTAATTTTTACTTTTTAGAGAATGAATCAAAAAGGATAGGATACCTCCTACTGTCCCACTTAAAATTTATGCTACATAGTTGAAAGTGTAACACGAACGACTACTATAAGTACAACAATTTCTTTATATATACATATTCCTTTTCTTCCTTTTCGCCCCCTCCATGCAAAATTAAAGCACTTGGAGTAGATACTTTAAAAAGAGAAAAAAAACTAGACTGTTGAGGGAAATGAGATACAGTCCACTTTCCAACACATTTCTAGACGTGCTTCTCCCTTGAGCCGTACAATTTCCGTAATTTCTCAAGTGCACAGAAGTACAGTACACTTTTACTTTTCATAAAAACTTTTGTCAAGTGGTTTTACATAAAGGCATGAAGAAAAGTATACTCGAGTTTTTGAGTGGAGATGTACTTACTACCTTCATTTTCCCTATCCGCTTATTGTGTGGACATTCAAGATGGAACATGACGATAAATTAAAACTTTTCGAAAAAAAGCAAAAAATCACCACTGTAAATTATAATGTTTTAAAGTAGGCCATCCTCACAGGTCAGCAAACAATGGCATTTATTGAATCGAAAATCATTTCATCCGATTTAAAGCTACTTGAGCTCAGCAGTATACAGTAGTAACAACAGTATTTTCTGAAATAATAATGTGCCTGTCTCCATGTCCTTGCTGTAGGCACATACTTTCTATACTATTCCTTGGCCTGGCATCTTGTGAAATAATTTTGGTGGTTTTTCTGGAAGATAAAAACAATTTATTTCTTACCTTCACGAAGTGTAACAAAATAATAGGACTCTTTGCTCGGTGGACTCATTCCAAGTGCATTGACAGCAACGACGCGGAAGCTATAAACGGTAAATGGCTGCAGTCCAACAACCTGGAATAGATTATAAGGAGCACAAAGAAGAAAAAAAATTAATACGGAGTAAAAAGAAAGTGAAAGCGTATAAGACGTAAATACATTAACCCCACTTGATTCAATACCTTTTTTCGATTTTCGAGTTTCTACGTATTTATTATAGGGCTTCTTTTTCATTATTATTATAATACTTGCTTACCATATACGTTGTATCATTGGTCGTTGTGACAATCCCCTCAGTAATATCCCAATCGCCTTCTTCGCCAACCCTGGAAGTAAAACAAAAGGAATCACATCAGCAAAATTCAATTTGATTTCAAGTGAAAAGAAAGTTGCAAACTTTAATTCCAACCAAACCACATCATAATTTATGATATGACGAAAGTTCGTGTAAATAGCGCGAATTGTTTCGACCCCGTAAACAAACCATTCAAAGAAAAAGTGATCTGGGAAGACAAAAAAGAGCTTTCCCCACCTACTTTCTTATACCTCACATCCACACGTTCCCCTAAATGGAGGGGCATTACGAGATATGGCATGAGAAAATGAGAATTGCTTCCAATTACCATGTGAAATAAGTCTAGAAAGCTCCATGAGCACTACTATTATAAGGAGCAATTATGAATAAAAACCCTTTACAGAGCATTTTTGACCCTGTATTTGTGGCGAGGAACGAAGCAAGCAAACTGCCATATCACGGATCTACTCCAAGAAAAAAAAGAAGGAGAAGAAAAGTACTTCGTTTTTGATGGAGTTTTTAGAGCAGTATATCCAATTAATATGAAATGCCATTTGGAAGGTATGAAAACAGAGAATCCCACCAGCACTACTACTACATCAGACTTAACACCCTAGAACGTGTATGACTTCTTCTCGCTTCCTTATTTAAAGAGGAGGAGGAGGAGGTGCGTACAATTTCTAAAGAAACGTTTGATGGAAAACAACTCGTGTTTTTCAAGCCGTTTCGTAGTGTATTTCCCCTCTCAGTTTTGGTTCCAAGATTTCTTATTGAGCAAGCAAGAATCAGTATGAGTGTCTACCTATTATTTGAAGACAATAACCTATAGGATCATCAACATCATCGTTTGTCGTCATCTTTTCCGCTTTCTCGTCGCAACACACTTTTTCTCACTTCCCTGCTTCTACTTTTCGGTCTTGGTCTCATTGACTTTAGAGCTAAAAGTTCCAGCATTTTATATGTTTCTTGGTTGTAGCCTCACATCATCACCCAACACTTCTTGACTCACACAAGGAGACCATAAGACGAACCAGTTCGATGCCAGACCAGACCAGACCAAGCACATCACATTCACAAACTACAATATACTTATATGTGTGTGTGCCCCTTTACCGTATAGAAATACACAGGATATTTTTGCCTTCGTCTTGGAAGTAAGCGAGCGACTATTTTTCCCTCTTCTTCCTGATTCGACCCTATAAGAGTCTCTGATACAATGGAAAAACGTGGAAAATGACTCGTTGGAAAATCAATCTAGGAAGCCATTAAGTTGATGCGATGCTCTACAAAAGCTGGTGGAATTTTTATTGAGGATTTTTCATAACGACTATTCTTTTTTCCTTTGCTTTCTCCCTCCGCCAGTTTTTTTCACTTCTTCTCTCGTCGAGCTCAAAAAAAGTAGACAAAGCAAAAAAAAGTAAAAGACGTTCAGAGAGAGGGAGAAGGAAGGACAGGGAAACATTCTCATAAAGTGCAACAGACTGACTCCTGTTTTCAATGACTTTCCACTTTCGAAAAGAGACACCAAGCAACAAAAGGGAAAAAGGCTTTCCGGAATGGTTGTTGGAATAAAGAAGTGAGCTGTGTATTAGAGTTTCTACATAAAAATAAAACCTATATCCCATCTTTGTTATGCGTTATGCAATTTATATAGGAAGAAAAGTCTTTTTTCTTTGTAAAGATTTTTTTTCGAAGAGTTAAGAAAGAATTTGTAAAGGTGCACTACTAGCAGCTTCACTTTATCTTTTACCTCGTTTACGTTATACATACAAAAAACCTTTTTTACTTCCTTTTCATTCTTCCATTCAGTATCAGCGTCAGCATCACCTTCCCTAGCCCGTTGAAAATACGGGAGAAGCGTGAGCTTTCAAACTTAACTATCAGCATATTGTTCTTTGGTTTCCTGTCTTCGCTCATTATTATTCGAACAACATTTCACTCAATTTTTCATTATCTTCTGGTGAGAGTTAGGGAAGGGCGAATCTCTACAAGCTTGACTTAATAAGTAGCGCGCTCCCGCTTTCTTAATTATTTTCATCCTCCATCCTGAATAGATGTATCATGGAATGGTTATTCAAAATACATGATTGCTCCACCAACTTTCCCTTTTCGTGTCAATTTAAAGTTCGTCTCCCATTCGAATTCCCTTCGTAGCAAACTTTTTTTTACCTTTCATCCTTGTCCATGAAAACATAACATGTCGCGCTTGCTTACTTACAAAAGTGTCTTTCCCCAATCCGAAGAAAACAATGGCTTCTTCGTCTTACAATAACGTCATACCTACTTACTTTCCATCCACTTCCTGTTTAGCGAGAAACTTCACCCACTTTTATAATCAGTCATCAAAAATCATGCTTGATTAGAAGAAGTTGGAAGCGTCTTGTTCCCTTACACCTTCCACAACAATGAAATATAAGCCTCTTCTCTCGTAACAATCTTTGGCTTCCCTCTCTTCACAAAAGAAATCATACCATGGTCTGCCAACAACTTTTAAACAAAAGGATTTGACAAGCAAAGCATGACTAATTAGACGACATATGAAAGCAAATGCCACGTAGGTAACATATACTTAAGCAGGCTTGTTGTGCCTATACCTCATTAGCTACTTGAAAACAATCAAACTACATCTTATATACGCCGTCTTAAACAAGTGAAACATAATTCCAATGAAAAGTTTACAAATTGGCGAAAGTATAATAAATTGAATTTGGAGAAGTGAAAGTAATTTATTGGGTGATACTTGAGTCTCCATTCATATTCAGTGGACGGGTGGCTGCCTTTTTGCAAAGCAAGGCCATCTCTCCTCATACCTGGTAGTAATGACGTTGTGTAATGAACAGAAGTTGTTGTGTACTTGTCAACATGCCCTTCGGATTTGACAGGAATGGTTTCCTCAAGAGAAAATGAGAAGACATGGCTAGACTTTTATCCTCCATACGGAAAGGAAAAATACGCAAGGAGTCCATAAGACGATCAGAGAAAAAGAAGGCAACCTGATGCAGCTGATGCCGTCAGCGGGAAAGGGATAAAGTGTTCAATAATAGGAAAAAAACTGAGAGAAGAGTACCCTTCAAGGAAAATACTGACTTTGTCTAACTACCGCATCAGCAATATTATCCTACGCTTTTTCTGCAAGAAAAAGAAGAAGAATGCCGACACTTCAGTTCATTGTGTGACTGACGTTGTAACTAATGATCTCTTTCTTCTCAACCTCCTCAAACAATATCTGCCAAGAATTTGAGTAGTTTAGGAAGATCTAAAAAAGTTACAACAGCCATCCACTGCCACGCCAAGCCAGATGGAGTACAATGCAAAATTGACAGGAAGAAAGGAAGCGCGAAAAACAACAACGGACGAACATCACACTCAACAAAAATCACAATTTGTTTTCAAACAAAACTTGTCTAATATTTGCAACAGGGATTCTAATCAAAGGATTATCAAATTACACATCTATTATGCACTTACACAAGATGGTTCAATTTCATCTCATTACTGTAAGCAGGGATTCCTCATTATAGGGATAATTTAATTTGCGAGATTTAGTTAAAACTAACTCATTTTGGACCATCCAGTTTTCGGCATGGGTAAAAAAATGCGAAACTTTTACTTTGAATCATGTCAGATCAGAACATAGCTTCTTAGTTCAGCGAAGCCTATAACAGTATATTTATAATTTATGCGAATGTTGGCGAAACAAAATCAAGTGGAAGTAACTTCGAGAACGTGAGAGTCAAGCCAATATAGGAATATAGTTTTGGACATGTCCAAGTCCAATATAATATATTTTGCTCCATTCAAACTATTCCATTCAAGTGAGAAGTGGTACTCTCTGTATGCTGCTGTGGCCCGCTTCCTCGGGAAAGTGAAACTACAATAAAACAAGAAACACACAAATGGGGTCAGTTTGCTCGCCTTCTTCGTTTGGTCATGAGAGAATTATCCTGCTTCTATTGCTTGCAGTCATCCTAAAGGACAAACCGCTAACTTTTCCTGCTCCTGCGACAACTTTCTCCGGGAATTCAAAATATCTTAAGATAACTATTATGGTATATGGACAAATATATCGTAAAAGAAAAGTAAGTCTTTGTCCTATAAGGCGGACGCAATTTTTTTCTCCTCGCAATAAGGATAAGGCTAAATGTGAAAGCTTTTCTCGCAGTGTGCGTCCCACTACATTATATTTTAGTGGATTAAGAGCAACTACTTGGTTCATTTTTTTCTCCACGACCGTTTGTCTATGACTTGTACTTTCTGACTTAACTTTTTCCATATCTAAACTTTACTTTAGGTGATTTCATTCCTTGCTCCTCGCACTAGATATTATGCTTTTCCACTTTGTGTGCGTATGTCTGACCCTACGTGGCTTATACTAACAACTGGCATTTCCACACAATATGGAAATGAAATAATCCAGTGGTACTCACAATAACAGGAACTTACTTAAGCCTAGCTTTTTAGCACCATCCCTCGCCATTCGGTGATACTCAAACAATAGAGAAAACAAAATCTAAATGATTTTTATTTGATAAATTGGAAGAGATGTAAAGGAATGTATGTACTCTATTATAGAGTTTTTAAATTGTGGAGTCCATTTTTATGCTGAGTGATGTAAATTTAATTCCCATTTGGAAAAATGTCTTTTCAACTTTATATTAATTAACGATCGGGCCATTTAACTTCCTTGAGCTGGTACAGAGCTTGTCGCAGAGAGTGAATTACCTAGTTATTTTATGTTTGAAGACCTTAAGTACAAGAGTAGAAATTTTGCCAATAATTTTAAGACTTTAAGATTACTTGAGGTTAATCCTACTTATTATGCTCTACCTTTCAAGCCACATGCCGCTTTAACATGATTTGCAGTTTGGAGTGAAGTTCATTTTTCCTCAGATAGTTTCACAAATTTTTCTTGTGGATGCAAGCGATAAATTCAAAATTATATGGAGGGATTGGAAAAAGTAAGCTGCAGAAGGTGTTTGAGGTTTTTTCCTTAAAGTGGAGGCTAAGAGGGAAACGGCCATCCTTTAAAGAAGTGAGGCACAAAGGCGAAAAAGATGACAAAAGTTTTGCCATTTATTTTAACGTTTCAGTAAGAAACTTCGTCTGCTTTAATGGAATTGAAAAATAAAAGTTGGTCCGTTCTGTGGAACATTGATAACGTGGTCAAAGAAGATGAGAAAGTATGAAGATAGAAAAAAAAATTTTCTTCCACCGTTCGTTCCGGTACGGTGGTGCAGCAATCTTAAGTAAATAAGAGCCGCAGGTTAAGTCGATGCGTTATAGATTCAAAACCGATTTCACATTTTACCTCTCTCATTTCTTCCGATAAATTGCTGGTGATAGTACACGAAGAAAAGTAAGAAAAGTTGGACCTGGTCTGGTGTGCTGGTGGTGGTGGTGGTGGTAGCGGTGGTAGAAGTAGGTAAATAATAAGACAATGTGTATCCTCCTTACAAGAGGATGCAGAAAGAAATCCATTTCACTTTCTGTCAATAAAGGACAACGAGCTTGGACTGCCAATAACTATTACGGATGCATAAAATGCTTTCCCTTTTCGTTGCGTCCTCAATAAACTTTATCAAATCCTTCCACCACCACCGTCGAATGAATTCGAATTCTTTTATTTCTTCAGCTTTTTTCTTTCAATCGCAGAATCGAAAGCTTCAAATAAATATAAATATGAATAACAATTCAAACCTAGAGAGTAAAAATGAGTTTCTTGTTCCTCTCTGTAAAGGAAAACATCAAAAAATCGTTTTGACACAGTAATTTCAGGTTATTGTAAATGGCGAAAAGTGGGGAAATAGAAAATGTTTGCATAAAGCACTACGCCTGTACCTACACCAGCAATTTCGATGGATTCCCTTGAGGATAATTTGGACAAAACGGAATAGCTTTCGCTCGCTTAGAAAACGGGCAACCAAAAAAGTGAGTATACTTTTTTTTAAAGAAAGAAAGGAACTTAAACTAAGAACGAGTAAAATCTCTAGAGAGCCCATGTTAAGCGAAATAATGTAAGGGTATACATTATTTAGGAGAAGCGATGGTTGCTCACTACGATGTCTTTGTTATTTATATCACAAAGCTTAAAAAATTTAAGAATAAAATGAAAGATTAATTCACAGCAATCAAATGAGTATGTTTAGAAAACGAACAAAGCTGGTAATCAAGAGAATTAATAGAAATAATTTTCTTTTTCAGATAAATATTACATTTTGTTTAGGAGCAAGAAAATGTAAATATTCTGAATGAATTAATGTGCACTTCTATTCACACTTTTTTACGCTTGGACCTTCATGAAATGGCAGACTTGTTCCTAGATGAAAACAAAAGCATATACGTTGGGACAGTTTCCACTAATATGCTTTCACGTTATTTTTTAATCTTTTTTTATAATTCTCATTGTATGTGTTCATTTTGAAAAACATCGAAAAACTGTATGTGTGCTCATGCTCGTGGCAAGTTCAAGTACTTAAAACAGATCAGATGAGGCTTTTATTTCGGGGCTCATGAAAACGAAACGAAATCCCTAATTAATATTGAATATTTTTACAGGAGTATGCCATGTACAAGTGATCAAGTACACTTGAAACTGAGCTTTCATTGGAAGGCAGAACAAGTCTGTCTCTAACAAAGGGGAAAACAGAAATGTTCCATTTGCAAGGGTGCTTATCTTCATAACTTCCATGAATCTTCAAGTTCCTCTAACCAAAATACATTTTGGGTTCCGTGTATTTTACGAGTGCACTTTTATCAAAAAAAAAAAAAAAGAAAGAAATACAATGGGAAAATGCAAGATGCCGTTTCAAGCAGTTCAATATTAATTCTAATACTATACTATCACAGCTGAATCATAGGTAGTCAGAGTGTAAGTACCACATTTGTATACATACTTATAGGTACATACTTTTATATTACGATGTACGATGCCCTTTACAATTGAAATATTGTCCTCAATAACAGAGTTGAAATCAAAGGTAGCCCAGGTTAAACACAAAAAGTCATTCAATCGTGTGGGAGTATGTTCTTCGTTCATGGGATATCCATTCCAGAGGAATTGGAAGGATTCCATGGTTTCAGTCTGAGTGAGTCTGATCATAGATGACTGGAAAGTAGACCGGAATGAATAAAGCCTAAAAGTAGTATTTGGTATTGGTACCACTATGTAGCTTCCAATCGACATCGACATGAGCGTCTAATAATTTTTTTGTGCCGATACGTTGAGCAAATGAGGTTATGTGTAGCAAATTGATTTTCAAGGCATTTTTGGACGAGTAGGTTGTTCTCCGAATAAGGAACAGATGCTTGCATCAGCTTTTTCCATCCCATTAAATGCACTCCACTAGCTATTCTTCCGTGATCCAGAGAGAAAAGGGAAAAAACTAAAGAGAGAACCAGATACGAGCATGAAAATCGGAATAATGAGACGAATATGATTCAACTTTTCAGTAAAACCAGCAGAGAGATGGTAAAACTTAGCTGATGATGAGATGACATGATTTGGAGAAGGCAATGATCTTAATACCTCGCTTGTCCGAGATAATGATAATACTAACTCAATGACCGTCATTCTACGAAAAAAACCGCTGCTTTAAATCGGCATCAAATGTTCCGGATTCACTTGAACGCACGGATCCTATATCAACTGAATACATGTGTAAATAGGTAAAAATTATAAATTAGCTGATAGATTTGCATTTTGTAAAAAATCAGACGTTTTTCAGTCAATAACACAATTTTAGGTTTATATAAGTAAGTAGTAGTTAAAGTTTCATTTATTACCTATTATGTCAATTCTTTATGAAAAAAATGGTCACTGCCATTAAACCGTCAGCTTCAGGTGCAAGTAGAAATACTATTTCAGAAAATATTATAGTGTGGTTGTCTGGATGAAACTACCCATTTCTACAGTCTAATATCCTGACGTTTCTTTTCAATCCTGCAAAGAAATGCCCATTTTCGATGTCTTTATTCTTCTTTCCCCAAAGTAGTTGGACATTCAGCATGCGTTTATGTGGTGCGCGGTGCTGTGTGGTTCGCTTTTGGCAAAATGATGACGCTATTAGAAGCTCCATCATCCTGTCATTCTCATCTATTCATCATAGTTGAAATCCAGTCGAAGAGAACATTCAAACGGAAATGATGCATAAAAAGCGGAAGCTCCATACAATTCAAAAGGCATAAGTCGTTTTCTTTTAAACGACAATCATTACGAGACTCCTAAATCTGATTTGCGCGGTTCCAGTCACGAAAGGTTGGAACTAAAATTGTAGCTTGGCAAACTCCAAAATGATACATAAGTATAAGTAGTAAAAGTATTAGATATTGCATCATTTGCACCGCACGCTTTCATATACTTCTCTATACTTGTCTGACATTGAATACATTTTTCTACTTAAAACAGCATATGTTTTCCAAAAAAAATTGCTGAAAATTGAAGGAGAAAACACGTTACTAAAACATCTTATGAAATGTGACAGGAAACGTAAGTTCACTCTTGTGAATTCTTCAATATGCGGCTTGGCAAACTTTCAGCAGCAGCAGCTCATTTAAGAAAAAAAACAGTATTTTTATGGAGAGTCAGGCTCAATGTGGAGAAAGCGATGATTATTACCCAGCTCTATAAGTGAGGATCAGTAGTGAATAGTAAAAGAGTATTTTTTCATTAGTTCGACTGTAATACAAGTTTTGAAAAAAAAAAACTTTGATTAGGGTCATGGCATTAATATTTAAGATGTCGTGCAGTAGAACAAAGTAATTTCTGTGAATGGAACTGACTCTGACTATTTAGCTACCTACTATACGAACTTTAGTGTGCATTTTCACCTGCCAAACTAATTTGCGCGGAAACCGACATTGAGAAAGCAGAGAGCAACCTCACTTATATATGTACTTATGCCTTGTGATGTGATCCTTTCATGCATGCACACAAACACACAATACAACATTCATTGAAAACAATCGGAAAATTTGTCCGTTTAGCAGTTTTTGCTCCCACATTTTTCTGCTTTCAACAACACTTTTTAACCCTAAAACTAAGGTATACCTACTAACGAGCAAACTTTTTTTTGGAAAGGAAAAGCACGCTTGAAAAATCCTTTTCGCAAGAGAATTAGGGACCTTCTTTTCACCTGTTTTCCCATACTTAAGTCTTATATTTATACTCACTCTAACTGAGTGACTAGTTTGGCTCCGCTTCGCTTGGAAATAGTGACTTTTTTGCGACAAAACTTTTTCTTAAGTTAATTGAGAATACGAGACAAGGGAGTGTCGCTTCACTGGATTAGAGCGTGTAAAAGCGAGAAGTTTGGCGACTCTCACTCTCACTCCTGTTTCTCCTTAAACTCATCTCTCCCATTCCAGTTAGTTTGAGATGTGCCTTCCTTCCGAGAAACTCTATAATTTCATGGAAGGGGCATATAGTATAGCAGCCATACAATTTTTGCGACAGACGTAATGCGTTACACGTCCTACTTCCCTTTATCTCCATTAACTATTGCAGTGTGAGTGAGCGAGCGTGAGATATTGAGATATCCTTTCATTTTACCTCAGGTAAAGTATTATATTCTCCGGTGGCATCATTACAATACTCCTTTGTCGTCTTAGGAGGACTAAACAAAGCTATTTAAACGAAAAATATACTCGTTAACTTTATTCTTCCAAACTAAAGACAGCAATAAAAGGTGCCTTCGGTCAACCAATATCTGGGAATATATACCTATGCGTGTACTTATAATATGTACAGGTAAGACGGACCAGAACATGACAAAAAAAAATTGGCTTGGCTGCGTTAGTTCCTTAAAAAATGGTATCCCTCAACTTAATAAGGAACATGCATAAACTGAGAAGGGTCTATTATTGTTCGATTGATAATACTACGGACTTACTAACGATAAGTAAGTATACAACGTCATAATTCTGAGGGACACACACACATACAAGTAGAAGAAGGGTGAAATAGATATGAGAATCGTCCTTGTTTGTCTTCCAAATTTCCTTGTCGGCATTTTATTCATATCCAAACGTACGTATACGCGTCGAGAAAATAAGTTGACATTTTGCTGAAAGGGGAGAAGACAAGCTAAATGGCACGAGGAGGAGGAAAATATGTAGTGGTTGTAAAGAAAGAAAATGTCTTCTTACCTTGTATGAATGATATAATGAGTTATCCTACTATTGTGAGAATCAAGTGGAGGGGCCCACGAGAGGTTCACTGCTCGAGACGTAAAGGCCAGAATCAAGGGCCTCCCGGGAGGATCTGGAACGTCTGTCAACAGAAAACAATATACGAGTTTAGATTATTTACCTAAGGAGCAAAAGAAAGTAAAGTATGTATGTATTTGTAATTCACAAAGGTCTCTTGCGAATGTCAATTCTCTTTTGAAGGCAATGCAATACAATAAATTTTGAGCAGATAGCACACACACGCGACGCGTTTAAACTAATTGTGTGCTTAACACTTGACAAAACCAATTATTCCATGTCTTCGCACTGGCAGATTTACAACTCGGTTAATATTAATTGGGGTAAAATTTGTCTTTGATCTACCCACGCATTTGCTGTTTTGAAAACGTGTTTGTTACAGTTACAACACTTACAACCAACCAACACTTACCTAAGTACTTCCGAGCAACTTAGAACACAAACATGGACCGGCAAAAAGTAATTAGATTCTAAAATTTGGAACTTGTATCACAAAACAAAAAATAATAATCTAATTTAGTCATTCATAATCAATTGCATTTTACCACTTTTTTCGACACCACACAAGTCCTCAAGCACACTTAATTGGGACAGGAGTTGTTGTTGTGGACACAGATATTTTTATCAACAAAAGATGCTTGTCAACACTTGCTTATCAGAGTTTACCATCCTTTTCTTCTTCACTCAAAACTCAAAAACCGTTTAATGGATTTCTCAACATATTGAACCAAATCCATGTGAGCAATGACAATGACTTTTTTTTTAGAATTTCGTTGTGCGTCATTGCAGTACCTACAAATTCGTGACAATCATATGGACGGAAACAGTTTTAGAGCTCGAAACGACAATACATGCCAATAAGGTTTTATTCGTCAGGGACTTTCTGGTTGTTTACCCCATCATCATCATCATACAACGTCTCCTTGCACAGGTACATTGATAAGGTCATACGACAAGGCTATTTCCCCTTAGACGTCGTCGCAATAGCAAAGTGTGAGAACCAGTTAGCCAATTCTTCATTAAAATCCTTTTGTATTCCAGTGGCCAATACAACTGCTTTTGCTGCTAAATTAGCTAACTAATTTAGCGAGAGAAATTCCAACAAACATTTCTAGCGTAGACGTGCATGTCGAACAAGATTTGAGGGTGAAAATTTATCTATCTCATCGTCGTTTATACATACAGTGGCTACTACTACAACGGTGAAAATTTTCAAACGAAATAGTTTTGTCTCATTTTAATTTATCAGAGCTACGTACCACTAAAAAAAGGTTTACACTTGTAACAGAAGAGGAATGAAATGGCTCACACAAAAACCTATCATTTATGATGGAAACAGTGACGTGTGCAAACAAAAGTTGTGCTCTTTGAGTACACATGTTTTGGTTTGGGAACAAAATTACAGCGTATCGTATGCGCGCTCACTATTTCCTTTTTCTTTACATGTTGCGTCCCATCATATACTTTCTATCTTCGTGATAAAGACAAAGTAGAATGCAAAAACAAAGTAAAAAAAACAAGACTTGAAATGAAATAAATTTGACGGAAGCATTTTGCAATATAGATATATTTTCTAGGGAGATTATATAACTCGAGATGCATTTCCGCGTGGGGATAGGGATGATTTTTTGGAGAAGTTGCCAGCTAAAAAATAAAGGAACGAAGAAGCTTTCTCAGAATGGTTAGAAGGATGATGATTGAGCGAACATTTGCACACAGTTTTGATGATGTACGCTTCCGTCTCTGCTTCTGCCCGCTTACACACTCAAGCACACATGAGTAGTGTCAATAATTCATGTTGAAGTACTACATTAGTGGTGGAAAAAGCCGTCAGGGAAGAAAGATACTTTTACATGAGTTGAATAATGAATGGAACAGGAAGATATGAAAGCCTGCAAACTGTAAAGAGGAATGAATCATTGAGCAAGAAAGTAAATTTAGTGTTTGTGAAGTCACATCTTTAAAGAGGAGAGAAGGGTGAAAAGTACACAGGTATTATTCTCCTTATTCCCTCAAATCTTTTCTTCTATAAAAATAGACATGCCAAAAAAAAGAAGACTTTTGTTTTCCAGATGGTAAAGTTAGGGAAAAAGTTTTCCTGCCAGGAGGAATTTCCTTCGTCTAAAAGGAAGATAATACATTCATTGGAAAAAAAGCCTGGAGAGAATAAAGGTTGTGCAAGCGGTTTCATTTTTTTTTCTTCAAGATGGATTCTGGTTGACATGATGATAATACAAATCCTAAAATGTTCCAAAAATAGAAACAAAAGGAGAGGTGATGGGAGTACTACTACGTCGCCATTTTTTTGATCATTGGTAAATGGCTGCTTTAAGGAGGAAATTTCAATGAATGTGAAATGCGCTAATGGATATGTTTCATTTTGCATTAGTTCGGAGAGGAGATGAGAAATATAAGTGACTTTTTTATGATTTGAGGTTGAAATGTGTGGTAGCTCAGTTGTGTGATATATAAAAAGGCAAGATGACGTTCAAAACAGATTCATGAAGGAAATAGATTTTTTACGATCTTTAGAAATTTTCTGAAATTACTAGAGGAGTACTTTAAGATATGCGTGGTTAAAGTGCGTATGGTTGTAACTTTGAGAAAGTATTCCATGCAATGTTTTGGGTGGTGAGTGGAGTTCATCAGGAAAGGTTCTGTTCAAATTTGGAGAGCATTGTTGCTGAGTCTGAGGATGTTGTGCAAGAGTGGAAATGCGAAATTTCGTGTATAAGTAGACACTAAACAAACCCAGGAAGAGTTGTTAGCCTCTGTCTAAGATTGCAGTTGTGCGGAGTAAAAAGATGAAAATTGCTTTGGCATTTGAAGATAAATAACCGGAGGGAAAAGTAAGCTATATAGTGTATATAGTAATGATACTGATGATAGTGATATTGGCATGCCAAGTCAGACGAGGCCAGAGCAGATGAAGGCAGAAAAGACTAGAAAGAGATGCGATGCAATGATGGAATGGTCTTTTAGATCGGTGCGTAAAAGAAGATGGATGACCATGACCACGGAGAGAAAACGCTCTGTCTTGTTTTAAAAAAATACCAATACATACATAAATAATGAAACGTAACACTGATCCGCTCCTACTGGGAATGTTATCCACACACAAAATTTTCTAAAATATCTATAATATAATGATGAAATTGTAGTAGAACTTCCACATTCAGAAGTAAATGAAAGGTAATTTTAGCAGGGAACATGCTCAAAATAACCACATTTTGTGAAAAATGGATTAACGTTACAAAAAAAAAACTAATTGGCGGGCAACATACCTACAAGTCAAGTGGCATGTCAACGAGTGGAAAAAAGTTTTCGTTCGCCTCACGCATCACAAACAACACGCACTTCAAACAATGAGCGATTCCAACAAACTAAGCAGAACCAGCGGGAGGGACTTTTGTAACGGTAGAAATGTAACAAAGCCTCTCTCTTCGGTTTTGGTTTGCTTGCATCCTGCTTTCCCTGGCATAGATCTCCGATTAAAGGACAGTGAACTGAAAAACATGGATTTGAATAATGCAAAGGATACAGTGTATGGATTATGGATGTAACAAAGAAGAAAGATATCTCTGTTGTATTGCGATATGATCCATCAACCGATTTGGCGTACATCCTCCTCATAACGGAGCCAGTTTCACGGTTATATAGGAATTATGATAATGCTCCTAGTCTGCATTGGTGAAAACATTTGAATCATTGCATATGAATTGATTCAGCAGCGAATGAAATTGATTCATGAATCTCATGCTCGATAACCATCATTTTCTGATGATAGTGATTGGTTGTGCATTTTGCACAGCGGAAATCGCTACATACATAATAATTCTGTGGTGGTGTGTTTGTGTTGTGATAGAGTTGCTGCTGCTGCTTCTTCTCTCTGTGATGATCATGATAAATATCCACGTTTTTTTTTCGAAGCAACACAAAGCAAATACATGTTTTATGGAAGAAAGCAGATACAATAACGATGAGAATTTTTTTCGTTTTCTTCGTTCTCCAGGATTTTTTTTTCAGCAAAGGTGGCTTCGTTTCATTTTTGTTTGGTTACTACTCCTATAGCTGGGAAGAGACGGTCCCAACTCACTACTCATATCACTCCGGTTGGTTAGTTGCTTCTCTCGTCCTCTTTCTCATACGATTCGCATTAGAAACTCCACAATCTTGGTGTCTTTTGAAAGAGAATCTTTGGAGTAGAGCAAATCCATATTTTCTGGTCTGGTGAATAAAATAATGGGAAAGTACACCACAGGAGATTTTCCATAAAAATATATACGACAAGAGAAAAATATGCAATGCATGTAGCAAATTTAGGAAAGAATGACTTCTCTAATAAAAGAGGTTATAGATTATTGTTGTCTTCTTTTATAATTTCTTAAAGAGTTAGAGCGATGTGAGTGGGTGGAATGGCCTAGACCAAAGCTGAATGAAACAAGTAAAATGTATGTACACACTATGCATTCATAAAGTGCATTAAACCTAAGTCAAACCAAACGCAAACCACCCAAAAATTTTGGATGCACGTTATATTAGTATTCGACTCTACCAAAAAGTAAAGTCCTTTCAAAACAGTAGTAGTTATAGTAGTAGTAATGGTAGTAATGGTAATAGTAGTGAAAGGAAAAAAAAAGATGATCACACCGTGAGCAAACGAAACCAGTCTCGATAATCCTGACATGTACTCTGAGAAAGGCTTAAAAACAAGAGGAGAGGGAAGAGGCACATGCCAGACCTAGTTCCAGGACCACGATGAAGAGGATGAGGAGAAAGAAAGATAGCAAGAGAAAAGCGGTGGGACGTGCTCTTAAGCCACTGAGCCAGCTTTTGTATGCTTCCACAATGTGACGAAAAATGATTCAATGCCTTCGTAATACGGAAAACGTTACGAATGCTATTATTAAAAAATCCTACCTATCTCGCCTCCGACTTACTCCACTTGATGTGGGACCTTCGCACGTACAAAACGTATTTTCCACGCTTTGCGTATTACTATTATTATTGCTATTATTATTATACAGCTGTTTTAATGACTTTGAACCACCACCAGGGCTTATGCAAAGACTGCAGCGAAGCCAAAGCCACACACGCTGCTGTCGTT
Organism: Seira musarum; assembly: GCA_027743895.1. Lineage (NCBI taxonomy): Eukaryota > Metazoa > Arthropoda > Collembola > Entomobryomorpha > Entomobryidae > Seira > Seira musarum. The sequence continues at coordinate 56,000 of JAHZMX010006162.1, read as the reverse complement.
GCCACTTTTTTATGTTATTTTACAGATGTGTGAAGTGAAAACAAAAATATCTACATATTATTATTATATATAAAAGCCGTCACAGGAGTTTCTTTCCTCCAGCAAATCTGTAGGTAATAAAAATGTGTATTGGGTTTAACTGGAATGGAATGGAAAGAAATCGCGCCTTGTTGTAATGTTGTGTTTTGTATTGTAGTAAGTCGTGTTGTGTTGTAGCCATTCTTTTCCCAGATAGGTAACAGCGGGAATAGAAGACCTATGAGGAACGGAAGCGTCTTGCTGACACCGTCTAAATTATGTAGTAACAGGAAGGGTGGGCTCTCTTTTCGCCGTTCTTATAAGGGCACATGTGCATATTTATCTGCGTGCATAAGTATATACACGCACATTCAATCGAAAATGTAGCAAATATATTTTGTCGTTGTTATAAAAAAAGGCAATAGATTTCAAATAGAAGGCACCGTGGCTGACGCGACAAAATGTGTTTTTTTTCGCCTACCACCAGCTTACATTACTATTACTACCAGACGAAGAGATCGTACGCAATAGAATAGAAAACGAAAGACTCTATTTCCGTTTCTCATCTTCTCCGTCACACTCTCTTCGCTTTTGCATTTTACCCTTGCAAGCGGACGAGAAGGGAAATGTCTTTTTGAGGAGGTGGAATGGAATGCTTTGCCAATGAATAATATCAAACTCACCAGAGGAATGTGCATGAGCTCCCTCATGCGCCGAGGTTTTTATGCAAGGATGCTTGCTTTCAATCATACAAGTTATTTGCGATTCGCATAAAGTATTCATCCGATCCCATTAAATTCAGTTGGCACCTACCTACACTACTACACCTGCTGGTAGGTATTCATTCCTTCGTTCACGACGAATAAAACGTTTTGAATTTAAATATGAAGAGTTGCTTTGCTGTCTAGTACATGAAACTAGCTTGAACGTTGCTGGATGATCGACATTGATATAGTTCACTTTGGATGCATAATATATTTGAATTTTTCTCTTTAACAATATCAGTATAAATATAGTCGGATCAGAGGCACACAATTACTTCTATGTAGGTGGAAGGAAGTAAATATAATTCTTGAATAGATTGATAGAATTTAAATCATGCCATATTAATATCACCTATGATGTATAAGTACAATGAATTATAGGACTATACCTTCCTAGGTACATTCAGATGATGCCGGAAACGTGGGACATATAAATACATTGCTCATGAATTGGTATTAGTTCCTATTGTGAAAATTACATTCAGAACGCAACAGAAATAGGAAGATTTAGCCCGGATGCGAGCGAACAATGCACAAGCAAGGAGCAGACTAATGCGAGATATCCATCTAAAGAGATTTTTGCTGAATTCATTTTCTCGTCTAAATGCAAATCAGGTTTTGCATAAATATCCTGGCATAGCACTGCATAAAAAAGACCCTCGTCTCTTTCTTTAAAAAATCGAAAACGGGGTTGTTTGCACACATCCATAAAATTTGCCTAAATAAGAGAAGAACTCTGTAATACAACCGCAGTTACAAATAAAATGGTTGATTTCTTACTTGAGTGAGTGAGAATCAACCTCTGTCCTCGCCCACCAATTTGCACATTTCAATTAAAATTTTCATGTACAACTGGATACAGCTACAGAGTTTAACAAGTCGGAGTTAATCAATGGTAGCTCGGTTGCTTTGTTGGTTGGATTCATTTTTCTCAAGCTTCAAGTAATTTTCTGCGTTGTAAATGTCCATAGATTTTTTTTTGTCTATGTTCAAATAAATCGAAAGAGAAAGTTGAAGCGAATATTTTACGTAAATTGTGTAGAAGTTGCCACTAGTATCATACCAATACATTATTAGAGATTTTTTGTTGCCCTATCCGTAGAAGAAACTCATGTAGAGTCGTGTAAAAAGATAAACAATGGAGGAGAAAGGAAATAAGTAAAGGTACATACATTATCTGTGTGGGCTTCTTTTCTCACTCACTCACTCAGTTCAAGTTTCCGTCTTCTCTCCACAGACTATAAATTGGACGACGCACCTTAGTCACTTCCTTTACACCCGCACTTTCTCTCTAGCACGAAGTGACAGTAAAGTGCAAAAAGAAAAAGGAAGAGTGGAGAAAAAGGAATAGGAAAGTAAGTCGAGATATTTGAATTATTCATGGAGCGGCTGAGTCACTCATCTGCTCACTTGGTTTATCTTTTTACTCCTTCTCTTCATGTCTCGTTGCTCTCGTCTCCTTTCTTTTTTACATTCCGTCAGCTCAAATCAGGTCACATAAGGATTTGAGTAATACAAAGAAAATTCCGACACATAACAAAATAGAAAGAAATAAAGGATTTGTGCTATATGAAGTTCACTTGGAGGAAGTAAAGAAAAAAAAGGTAGGATAAAGCCAGTTCAGTTGCACCACCACCGTTACCGCTACTATTTCTCAATCCGACCCTACTAACGACAAGACTGGAGCACAGAATTATAGCAGTAGCAGCAGCAGCACATCCTTATTTTTCCTTTGTTGGTTTCGTTGGACAAAAATGATACACAAAAAAATTGTTCGAGGAGCAGCAGTTACGGCACATCTTTTTCTCCTCCATAACTTTAAATCTACGTGACTGCAATTTAAGATTCTGTGGCAGAAAATAGGAACGCGAGAAGCCTTCTTTTTCTTTCTGCATGCGAAGTCATTTAGGACCTGCAAAAGCAATAGTTGTAGTACCAACAACCAAAACCAAGCAACAGCTTCAGCAGAAAATGTGCAGAGAACAAAATGGCGTCTTTTTTTCTTCTAGATTGTTTCGTATACGTATACAGAAACTCGGCTGATGTGTCGCATCGTGACTGACTGATCGTGAATGATATGAAGAAAAAGAATGTCATTTTTAGATGTTCAAAAATTATGTTCTTATGCTGCAGAACAAGAATTCAAAATCCTGAAAACTAACGGGCACAAAAATTTTAGAGAAATGCGCATTTTGTGGAAGAAAATCAGAGAGGAAGAGAAAACATCTTAGTTTTTAACAATACTATTAGCTGTCAACTGAGAACTGGAGCCACACGCTGCATTGCACTGGCGACGACGGAAAGCGACTTACTTTCGCTCACTGAGGTTAAAAAAAGGCGAGAAAAAAAAGTATTTCTAAATTGAAAAAGCACGCTTTGTTTGATCCGGAAAGGGAGATATTCAATACCCCGACCATATGCTCAAGTTTGAGAGTTGGTGTAGGTAATAATGTGTATCGAATAAGAAGGAAACTATATGGTTCTTCTTGAACGAGTCAACGACTTTTTCTGACATGAAAGCAAGAGCGAAGTGACAGGATTTTTTTTTCACTTCATTTTGAAATTCAGGTTATCTTGTCACGGGGATATCTATAAAACCATGCAAAAAAGAAATCGCGTCACTGTGACGGGAAACGGAGCGAGAACCTTGTAAATCAATTACGTGTCAGGTAGTAAGTATAGTAGGATAGAACGTAGACTGTCACAAAGAAAAAGAACTGATTCGTCGAAACGAACCAAACTTGTTAAAACAGAGCGTAAAACGTGCATAATACTTGTTCACGAAAAAAGTTAAGTACATTCATACTTATGCATATCCAAATCAAAATCTCATCCGCCTTCTTATCATTATCAATTCACAGCTCAAAAAGTTCCAAATTTGTCGTATTTGTATATTGCTATTGTAATGATAATGATTATCTACTTTCGATTCGACGGTGAAATAAAATCCGTTTCCAAATTAATATGAAAATATGAATGCACCCAAAGGAAGACCTTTAAAGATTAAGTATGAAGACGCCTTCTAAATACACTATTTTCTATCTTGGGCGTTTTCATGTAAGATGGATTTGCTTCAGCAGTTTTTTTTTGCGTTTTCTTTACCTTTACTTTTTCATGCTTTGAGAAAATAAAGAAAGGCAAACATCAGGTTGATTTCGATAGCAAACAGGGAAAAAAGTTGAGGGGAAAAATGTACTCGATACCCTGGATCCTCATTCCTATAAGACCTCATACATTCACATTTTTATTTTTTTTACCGAATATTCCGCTTTTGTATGCAAGCGTAACTTTCCAAGATTGTTTCTGTTTGCTCTAAACCAGAGAGTTTTTTTCAACGTGCACTGCTGTATAGATTACTGTATACAAAATGATTATGTGAGGTGAATAAAAGAATAGAAACACGCACAAAACAAGTAAGTTTTTGAAAAAAAGAAGAAAGTCGAAAAGAACAAAAGAATAATTCGGTGAGGTGGACAAGAAAAATAAAGGGGATAGAAATTCATGACTTTTGTACACTATAGTCATTGCCATCATCATCTTCTTCGTCTTGCTCATCGGTCCTTCTTACCTTTGTGCGATTTAAAGTTGTATGCAGAAGTCAAGTCAGCCCACGCCAGGGTCGGCGAAGAGAATAAAAAATAGGAGTGAAACAGGGAAATACTTCGTCCAAGAGCAGAATTTCAAATGAGGTGAGAACATAACGCAGATATCTTATGTGAGCACAGCTTTATCACAAATTTCCATACGTATGTTTTCCCATCATCATATTATTTTACCTTTTTTTCGAGAAAAATACCCAACGACTAACTTCACAGCATATCTTTTGGTATGAGCTATGAGTAAACTGAAAAAGTGACACTGAGTTAGTGTTATGCCTTACTAAAGAAGGTATTGCAGTCAAGGTGGCACTTTCTTCACGTACCATTTCCACCCTCATTCGCCCATCGAACGCTTTTCGATGTTGAATGTGCACCAGAAAAAAATATTTTGGCTGTTAGACAAAAACCTGAGATACAAATACCGTGACTGTAAAAGAAGCCATCTAAAAAACAAAGCCGTGGACATGGACAACACGAAATGAAAAAAAAAGAGGAAAGTGGCATAAAGCCGTCATACTTTCCCCCTTTTTTGAACAAGTGCTTTCTTCCAAGTAATTCCGTTTCTTGAGCACCGTTTTGCTTTCATTCTCCAAACGGTTGGCCATTTTACACGTGAGAAAAATGACAATGAAATGGAAAAGGGAAAGGGAGAATAAAAGGAGATGCCTTATGATCGCATGGCTTTGGAAAAAAATAAAGAAATTCAGAATGAAATATCCTGTTTCTACTCGGTCTTCTTACCAGATTCAACCTGCATTCATTAAGAATTAGACAGAATAATTCCCTCTGATTCTCAGAATAATTCCTCGGTTCCAATTGAAATAGACGTGGGTCGACCTGATTGAAATGATTTTGAGATAAAAGTATAGCTGGTGCAGGAATGTCTTGTCGTGTACAGTACTACTAAATTGCTAATTATACAATGTACATTGATCACTCTTATAATTAGAGACCAAAATTAGCAAAGCCATTTTTATGTCAACATATCAAAAGTAAATAATTCCCTACAGTAAATGGATCTTTACTGTATGAAAAAAACGAGAAAGAACGCATTTTGCGAGGCTTGTTTCCGATCTTTTCTCTTTCTCCTCAAAGAATTTCATTTAAAAAAAAGGAGCACAAAGAAAAAAATATGCGGGAAAATATTACTTCTTTCCGTAATCTTTAAAGGCATTCATTCGAATATCCTACTTGTCTATTTTTGGCTTCTATTTATGAGTAAAAGTACGTGCGTAAATCAGAAGAGATGCTTATAGTGCACGCACATGTCATATAAAGATACGAAACATTGCTATAATTTGTGAAGGAAGGCTTGCTTGGCTTGGTGTATACTTGCTTGGCTTATTCAGTAGAAGCCAAGCCACCACCGACGCATGTAAATGTAAAGTTTTGAGAGATGAAAATGAAGGATGGAAAGGTGAATGCAAATATGAATGACTCCAGGGAACTTAAAAAGGAAGAATGAGGAGGAAAAAGCAGGAGAATGTATTCTTGAAACTACATACCTAAGAAAAAATCTTGGCGCTACAGACGAAACCCCCATGCTTCATTTTTTGCTTGATGTGTTGACGAGTAGGAAAAGGGAAATCATGAGGATGTAGACAGTAATGATGATGATGATGATCACGATGATGATGACTGCGGTTAGATTCTATGACTTTCTTTGTCTCTTATTTTCTTCACCACCTACGTAAAAAGTTTGTCTTATGCTGCTTCCATTTTCCTTAGTGGTACGTGCTCGAAACCATTCTGCTTACTTAAGTATGCATCGTTATCTTTTGTACCTTCGCGTCATCATTCCAACTTTTGTTCATCCTCTTTTTCCACATAACTCTGTTTTGAACACACCAAAAGATAATGCCTTCGGCATAAATTGTCATCGACTGAAGTAAACAGTCAATTTTCCGAGTTTCACTGATTCACCGCTACCACCATATCACCACAAGAAAAAAGAAAGTAGTGCAAGTCAACCACTGTATGTATACGCGGATGATTCCATATATGCTACTCATGTATTTCACATGATTTTTTTTCATGCAAAAAACACGCGTCTTCAGTTTAATTTCGCGGTTTCCAAGTCACATTCATTATCCTAGGACTGCTTATTGTTACACATTTGAAGTTTCTCGGAAATCTGCACAATGAGGTACTAAAGTATCTTGAATCTTGCACCGCACGCACCATTCACATTTGATATGATATTTTGCTTAAATTGTGAGAAATCGTAAGTGGCAAGTAAAAGTGGTTGTTGCGGTTCTGCAAAAAGAACAATGTGACATTCCAAGACATTTAAGCTAACTACGCATTTGCTCTTTGATTCCCCATTCTTTCCGGTACCTGGTAACAGGAGTTCTAACATTTGACAATTTACGCACTTTTCGCTCAGTTGCTCACGCTTGCCATTATACCATACACCACCTTCATAATAACGCTTATGATGTTTCTTCCACGTAAGATAAAAGACGCAGCAGTTATTGTGATTGTAAAAGAAGGCCATGTTCCATGAATCATAAACCTGCCCTTAAGGAACAGTGGATATATGACTATATTTTTATTAAATCACTCAAGACTCAAATGCATTTTCTAACTTGACATTAAAATTTTTGTATTTAAGAATATTTTTGGCGCGATATTAATATGGTGCATCATTCGTGCACGTGCTCACCTCTAGCTCACAATTAAACATTTTCCATGCTGTTATTAATGTCAGTGTAGTGAAATGGGAAAAAGCTAATATAAAACTGCGTGTTGCACAGCCCCTACTTTAACGACACGTCGTGTGTAGAATGACTGCATTTGACACCTTTTACAAAACGCCCTGGCTATTTTTCCTAGCAGGAGATCGTACCCCCCACAAACACTATTCAATACTTGGTCCTTCTTCCATTTGCAGTGTGCATGGGAACCACTCAGAATGTTTAGCCCTACCAAGCTTTACAACATACGTACAGACCCCAGCTCTTCTTCTCTTCTTTACTTTCAGTGTAACCTTGAAAGTTTTATAATTAAGTAGAATTTTACACGCGTATCCCGAAAATAATGAATTTTGTGAGCGTGCAATTATTTTTAGTTCATATACATACCCGTCATTTTCTGTCTCGGTCGATAAGGAACAAAACTCCAAAACCACTGTTTTTCATACGAGTGAAACTTCAATTTATGGAAATATGCTTCCCAAACCATCTGTTCATAAATTCCTATGCGTATATAGATGATGCTGGAAAATTCTCCAGTCATGGTAAAACAGACAGACGGTTTGTATTATTAGGGCATGCACGAAAATTGCATGAATCAAGTATTGCAAGCGCAATCAGCACAGTACAGCCAGTCGAAGTACATAAACACGCAGAAGTTGTTAAGTGTACTTTTTAAACGCACATAAATAAAATTAGTACTTCTCTGTTCGCATAGCAATTTCTCTCTTGCTCTGCTAGTTAGTACCTCCATGACAGGGGCGAAAACAGACATGGTAGGAAAGAAAACACTGAACATTTACGACAAACAATAAAGTTCCTAATAAAGAAGGAAAAGGGAAGTAAGAAAGATAAAATTTCACGAAAGGAGATAAATGATACAGAGAAAATAAGTCCTCCATCATCATTATCATCACATCAGAAACAATGAAGACTCCAGATTTTACTATAAGAGTTGTGCATATTCATATGAGCAGTTCTTTCCGCTTATTTTTTCTGGATGATGATGATATGCATAAACCATGCCAACTCTTTTCTTCTTAATTGTATTTTGACTGTTGTTTTGCTGAATATGACAATATGAAATTTAGGTAGAGACCTTCCTAAATTTTTCTTCTTTTGTTTCTCATGGTGTTGACGACGAGATACAAGGCAATATTTGAAAGACAGTATGGCTCGTAGGAACACTTCAATCCCAGCAATATTTTACTCCTTCTTCGCCCATTTTCCAGATGAGTTCTCTCACGTCCCATACAAAAACTACTTGTATGGTTTAACAAAATGCAATATCGATATGGCTGAAAACGTTTTTTCTCCTTTATTTTGAAAAAAAAAACAGTTCTGCTCAGTTGCAACGATACTGAAAAAGATTAACACATAAAGTTCAATGAAACGAAAGTTGACAATAAGCATAAAATGGGCGATGAGAAGGAAACATGCTCCACAAGCTTTGAAAGCGTAGTAAAGAGAATACTATGAAATGCATAAAGCATGCACCACAAAAATACAATGCATTTATGGAAGGGGTGAGGTAATTTGATGGTATACAGAAAGTGCATTTATTTTGAAAATTTCAAGTCGTGCAGGACGTTTCGTTGGGGGAAAATGTAATAAGTGTTAGAGGACTTGTGCTACGGAAAGAAAAAAGTAATGAAATTTTAGTAAAGTTCACAAGATGATTTCTACCTAGTCTGACTAAAAGTCTGCGAAAGTGTATGACGTTTGAGTGTTCTTTTATGTTTTTATCTTGCAGTTCTTATATTTGAGGAAGAAATATGGAAAATATGAATTGTTCATATAAATATGCCACATGGGCAAGAGAATATAGTCACAGTCTACCAAGCTAAATTCAACTTCATTAAAATTTGAGATAAATCGTAAGGCTCTAATCCGTCTAAAGATTATTCCAAATGTATGATCACCACCTTCAAAATGTCCCTTTTCAATTATAGACTAGTCAGGCATCTAAGTCAGTCGGAAATGTGCAATATTTTAAAATTGTGGTAAGTATGTGGCAGCACATGCTCGAAATCATGCGAAATTTACGCAAACATGAGCTTCAACTTTAAGGCAGCTTGGAGGCATTTATCCATCCACGAACCAACTTTTCATTTTCTTTTTATGCAGCTTGAACCTAAAAATGTTGATCTTTTAAAGCTGGAGGAAAACTTTCAAAGAAACTTTTTATGTCTCTTCAATCTTTCACTATGTAACCATTACCAGGGGCATAGGTACATATCATCAACATTATCATCATCATGGCCATAACATAACTGTCCTACCAATGAAGCATACACAACTGCAGAGTTCGTTCGTATGAAAACGATGTAAACAGTGAGAAAAATACATCCTGGATGAGTTGCACTCTCAGGAGGAAAAACTGCATGGAAATCGATTTAAAGAAATAATACCGCTCCTACAGACCAACGAGTGTATAGAGTATCAGAAATACGTTGTCTGAGCTGTTTCCTTTAGGAAGAGTTATTCTTGCTAAACATTGATAGACGTAACTGATCATGTTTTCAAATTTTATTATAGTAATGCTTTAAAGAAATGGATGAAACTCGTAAGCAGACGGTTTAATGACATCACGGATGGATGGCAAACTTCTGTGAAGATGCGTTTCTCGTTTATGCATATCCCCACAACTATCACGGGAATGTTTTCCACGAGGAGAAAATAAATAGCGTAAAAATATGACAAGAAAACGTGCTTAGTATCTAGCTGCTCTTGAAAAATAAAACTACACGCGTAGAATTCAAAGAAGACAGCAAGGCATGCCAGCGTAATGCAGTGAAAGGGATGATTGATGAGGACCCAGGTGAGGGTTGTCTCACTGATGATGATACAGAAACTCACCGGAATTGGCACTAAAATGCATAAAAGTGGTAACGAAAAAGAAGGAGAAGTTGAAAGATCGATCATCGTTGAATGGAAATGGTAATGCATGAAAATCGTGATTCCTCTGGAAAAAAAAATTCCCTCCTGTTCTGTTTTGCTTTCCACAAAATCCATTAGAGTGTTCATAGCTACATACAGTCGATAGAGTAAATGGGCACTTCCGTTCTCAAAGTGTGATTGCAACAATGACAGTTTCTACTCTTCTACGAAATTGAGGTATGGAATTCCAATTATGAGAAAAGAATAACGCAACATGGCGTAACGGTTTCTTGATGAACTTCCCTCGGATAAGTTACCGATTAACAAATATTCCATTCCATAAATATTTTTCAAGAGTTTATGAAAAATTTATAAGAAGATATTACTACTGACATTAAAGAATCATGGGACAATGCACTGGAATGTACTTATGTATGCACACGTTCTACGGCATTGGTTCTTTTGTCGGGCTGACATTTACTGTTCCCACTTCGTGCACTCGCTTGCACACGGGATTCTTGTTTTACATGAAAATACTATTGTCACTGTATACGAACAAGCTGACTTTAGTCATTTTCAACTGTACCTACGCAGTCAAATAAACATGTTCTACCACGACAAAAAGGTAAGTGATGACAGACTTCAAATATGGCAAATTACCTCTTCTCGGTTCAGCGTTGAAATTTGTCGAAAACTTGGAAAAAAATTGAGACACAATAATAATAGCCGCACTAGTACCGATGAAAGAGAAAAACGAATGGTTGCAATTTGGGTTAGCCGAGCACGTGTTATTTTTGCTCAATGATTATTTAGAAGTCAACCTGTGTTTACTAATGGAGAAAGTAGGAAAATGGGGAAAAGTGGAAGCTTAGCTTGCTTAGATTATAAATTTGCGTGTATGTATGCACGATATACATGTTCATTTAGTCTTGTCTCACAAAACATGCATGCTTTGGGTATGAAGGTATGCATGTGCTTTTCAGCTTCCAAGGTGGTTATTTGAAGGCTGAAGCACGGAAAAGGAAATTTAGGCGTGGTCGTTATAAAGCTTCACTATAATTATCATAGTCGTTCATTTTGATTTTTAGTAAAGCATAATAAAAACTACATTTTTTATAGGAGCCTCAATAAAAAATGTGTCTATTTAAAAAAAAAGGTAGAAAGGAATCGGAGCCTCCGTAAACCACAATGCAATGCTTTCTCGTTTCCTCACTCCCAAATAATGCAAAACTGTCCGATGTAAAAGTGGCCCAATTTTCTTTAAAAAATATGAAATTCAAGCTAAAAGCAAAAATCAGTTGACGAAAATACTAAATGGAGAATACTTACCCACGTAAAAACGGGAAAAATTTGTTAACCGATACTGCACTTAGGTATAAAACACGAATGAAATGTGGAATTCCATACGTTTACATAGCACAGTAATTCAAGTCGTAATACAACATAAACAATTCATTTTGAGTGGGTTGCCTTGAAAGCATTCCCACACAAAAGAATCGTTGGGCAGATTCAAGTTGAGATGCAGACAGGGATTTATTTATCTCTGCAAGGGAAACCATCATCCGATCAAATCTTTTTGTTTTCTCAGGACAAACATTCCCATATGCATACCGCTTACTTGTTCCCTCGTCCAATCTCCATTAATGAGAAATACGATTTCAAAAGAATGATTTTTGTTCATCCGTTTTTTTTGTGTGGCTTCCTACGCTCGAAAACAAATCCCGCGTGAGTCAAATGCGTACACCAAAAACCGATCCAAACTGACCAAACAAATTACAGATAGTCACGGTCAGCCATGAAATTGAGAAAGGAGAGGAGAGAATGGGAGGTGATAAAATATCACCACTGGTCATGGGATACATCCGTCACTCCATTTTTCAATGCGGACGGTGTACGTCAAACACTGGGACTCATCGAATTGTGTTTCCCCCCTTTCATTTGCATTTCAGTCACAGCAATCTACGTACTTAACTAACGTAAGTAAAGCGGGTGGCTATTTATTCAAAGCCTTTTTACGCCGTTTACAAGCAGTCTTTACAAAACCTGGAAATATGTGGATTCATTACAAGTTCTTGCTTTCATTAAACTACTAATTTCTGGGGTTAATCAGGTAAATGGAATTCTCTGAAATATCTGTCCACGTAAAAAAATGTGTTTTATAAGCAATCATTTATTTTGAGTGAATAAGCAACTCAAAAGTATATTCGATTACGAAGGTGGTTAAAACTGATCGATTTGAAAAAAATGGAATGCATCGATTATTTAAATGCATGGACAGCAATCGAAGAATTGAGTTTAACTGGCAATTTTGAGTGTCCATTTAACATGTTTGAAGGAATATTTATGCAGTCAAATTATTCGAACATCCGCCGTTCACAGAAAGAATCACTTTTATTTTCATGATTAGTCCCATAAATAATGGATATCGTTGCCATCGTGTTTGTTCATATGACAAGAACTTTTTTACTTCCGTAATGACAAGAGCCCATTCAAAGTGGGCCATTGTTGCTCACCCGCCATAATAAATATGTTGCATGACAGTAAAAAAAAGTAGTGGAAAGCTCTTCCGTCTGTTTCTCATACATGAAAAGAGCGAGAGTCATACTTTTTCTCCCTGCTCGGAGGAACACGGAGAGCTGTTTCAGCAATAATAGTTTTTCATCGGTTACCATTGATAACATTCTAGATTCAGCATGTGGAATCATCGAGGATAAAAGCATTTCAGTACGACGACTTTCATTTCACTTCAGCCTTAAAAGTTTTGCATACTTTCGTCTGTAATGTTGGATTAGACAAAAAATCGTTTTCTCATAAATTTCATTCTTATGGAGTTTAGTTCCATGGATGCTTTCATGAATATTTCTTGAGGAATTCAGGTCTATGGTATACATATGTAAAAAATGACTTTTGATAGTAGTCTAACTCTTAGGTTTCAGCAATATTTTCACTATTTAATATTCAGAATTTGATATGATATATTTGAACAGTAACGCCATAAAAAAGGAGTCGAAAAAGTTTTGAGGATCATTTTTTTTCTTCGTCTAGAAATCCATGCGAGATTAAAAAAGTAGTACGCGCGTTTTACTGGAATTATCTACATTGCTTGTAATACTACATCCCTGATTTCTAGTGAAATTGTTCCCGTACAAGATTTGCAAATTGATCTGTACACCAAGAATCTCTTGAATTTACGTCAATGTATTTCAATTTTGAAGCTCAGGGAAATCCTCTCAGGGACCTAGAAAGCTTACTTTTTTACTTTGCAGACACAAGGAGAAGAAAAACCCTTTTTGGCCAATTTCTAAAGGATTTAACCACCAAAGGGGAAAATCCTCGTACGATTCCGTTTATTTCCTAGAAGAATACTCCTGTCTGCATTACGATTCTCTCTCTTCTTTCCTCTACTCCTTTATATTAAACTCGCAACAATTCCCAGCAAAGCGGGAAGTCAAGCCTGCTGTTGTCAAGAAGAAGAAGAGAAGAAAACCCCCCTTATCACGAAAATAAAAGATGCTTACGTCCAAAAATGGCAAAGTATCCACGTTTGTTCTCTCCAACAATTTCTTGTTATTACGATTTTCACGTTTTTTTTTACTTAAAAAAGACCGACTACATGAGTTTTCTAACAAGAAGCCGACGAAATTTTGAACATTCATACAAAATCGTTCGTGAGAAACTTTAAATTTTCTCTTTTTTAGATCAATGCCTTTTACCGGCTTCCAAGAAAAAAGGTTTTTGATTCATGGAGACTATACCTTGTCCCGTCAGTATAACCATTATAGATGTACATATTAAACAAAATCTGACTTTTCAACGCTACAGGAAGGAAAGTGGATCGATCCTTTGGTCAAAAGAAAAAAAATTGGATTGCATTTAACATGCATTTTCCATCCCAGCGTCCTTTCCTACATAGTCATTATTTCTCATCACATCCTCTTTATTTTTTTTCCTTCTGCAATAAATTGCAGCCTTCCAAGCTTTCATATGATTGAAAGGAGGAAAACAAGCTGGTCCCATGTACAATATACATACACGAAGGAAATCCTATAATGGGTAGAATAATGGAAGCGAAATGGGAAAGGTAAATCACAAGGAAAAAATAAGTATGTATGTATGTACTATATACATCTTATGTCGGTTGGTGAAATAAACGAACAAATCTGGAGACCAGTCCCCACTTTTACTTTCCTTTTCCTAGTATCTGATCTCCTTATGTATTTTTTAAGTCGGTGATTGGTATTGCATCGCAATCTCTGTCTTTGTGACTATAACTTGTGCTATTTATAGATTATAGATACATACAAGTTTTGAGAAATGAATGTACTTGTCGTATTTCTTTTTTCCGAATGTATATCCCACAATTTATTTCGTTTGTTAAAGATGGGAAAGTATGTATTGCAGGAAACTAGACATTTTCATTGTTTTTTATCAGATCTTTCCGCATTTCATCATACTTTTTCATTGTCTCCTGCACAACAACAGTCGAAAAGTCTGTGTAGCAACTTCATTTTCTTCTCTTTGAAAGTCCAAAAGAAATGCGTATAACATAGAACAGTTCTATTAAGGAGAAGCTGGACAATGGTCGTTTTGAACAAACGAACGAAAGTCTCATACTTTTCTCGATAAATACAAAATAACTCTGTCCGTCTCGTGGACGATGACTCGACTGCTCCTTTCCCCTTTCTATTGTGATTGTCGTATAATCAAGATAAGAAGGAGTATTTATAAATAAAATAACCCTTTATGCTCCCCCTCTCTCCACTTCACTTTTTTTCCATTTCCACAGAAAAAAGTGGTATGTCCTCCCGATGGATGTACCTTTACGAATGATGAGTGCGTCCAATAGTCCTTGTATTTTTTAATTGAATGTATTGGATCCTTCGTGGAAAGGTTTTTCTGCTGTTGTGTTGCACGTCTTTGGGACGTTAAAAAAGGAAATAGATTTCAGCTTTCATATAATGCTAGGAACAATTGCTTTTATTCAATTATACTTATGACAAGCTTAGGGTACAGATACATATACACTCGTTGTTGCCGTCCCTTTAAAAAAAAACTAAATGCTATAATACAGCAAGGAAAATAAGAGGACGAAAACGAAAGGCGATCCCAAATCCTTATTAGAAGTGCAGCTTAAAATAACAAAACAATAAATCCATTTGAAAGGGGTTCGAATAAAAACCTGGGTGGGAAAAATAAGTTCTCATTTAAAGTTGAGACGCGTTCCTAATACCTTTGTTACTGCTTTTTTTTTGTCGACTGCTGCACAAATATACAACACTTGAGAAACGGAACAGCGTGCATGGTTGTGTGCTTTCGTACATTTTGCTCGTGTTTTCTTCATTCATGAATCAGACTGAAAACTGTCGGTGATGTAAGTAAATGCAAGTACACTTATGAATGGAACGATACTATTGATTGATAGCTTTCCTCTAATCTCTTTGCTTGCTTGCGTGCCGAACCAATTGAAAGAAAAGTCATGTAATAATTGCTTCGCATGTTTTAGACTGCTCTCTAATTTTCTCATTTCCTTCGCTCAAGACAAAAGCATACATTTGAATGGTGTTAGAATTGGTGTCAAAAAACGACGTAATGAGTGTAAAACAAGTTGTTCTCTTAGGTGGAAACGCGTCTTATATCGTGTACAAAATAAACAGTAACCTCTCTACCAGACATACCTACTCCAGCTTCATTTTCAGATTCGGAAATAAAGTCCTGAGTTAAAAGAGAGAGTGAGAGTTGAACGACGTCAATAAAACATTTTCACTCAAACTATCCAATAAATATGCAAAAGCCGCGAGCAACATAAAAACCACCACCACAAACCTCTTTCTTTCCAAGTTTGCGTACATACCAATACGCACGCACTCCCTCCTTCATGAAATATGCAAATAGAAATTGTATTATTGGAAGGAGAACATAAGTGCTTGAGGCGTTTTCCAATTCATGAATGCATTGTTTTTATTGAAAAGGAATGGCATCCGCACGACGGCGTGGGATGCGTAACCGATCGATGGCTCCTACGAACAAAAACATGACTTGTTTGCCATTTTCTTCCTGAAATATAAATTCATGTTATTTGTGTGTAAACTCACAGTTATTTTCTCACAGACTATTATGCAAAGAGTGAGAACGTAAGAATGAAAAAAGAAGAGGCGAAAAAACGGATAGGTTGTTTTCTTTTCAAAAAAAGGAAATGAGGGGAAGAGAGGGAAGAGTCAATCGGAAAAGGACGGAGTGAGTGAAAGACAAGGGCCATTTACACCTTGAGCTTGTCTTAGCAATTCTAAAAGAGGACTAAGTATTGCATAGCATTTGCCATCGTTTCCTTCATTCTTTATGGTCCCACTATTTTTTTCTTTCTTTTTTTTGTATGCCAGCAAAAGAAGGGAAGAACTAGAGAGTGTGGAATCAGACAGGCTTTATTAGTGATCTTGCAAGAGAGGGAAAAAATGTAAAAAGGAATAAAAAAAAAGCTGGAGGAAAAAGAAGGTCTGACTCATGCACTTAACTTTCAAGTTGAACTCGTTAGCTTGCCGCTGTACATATACGTGGTGAACTCATCAGGGATGCCACATGGAAAAACTCAATGTTCGTTACCATCCTCACTTTCTCATAGTTTTAAGGCATTCCCTCATGTAAGTATAGATTTATTTGTGAATTCTATTTAAGGTAAAAAACGAGCTGTATGCCAAGCCATATTACAAAAGAGTGAATCAGTTGGCTCGGCACGAGTAAAAAAAAGAAGTTTATAGGAAGTAGTAGTAGCAGTAGCAAAAGGTAATAGGTAAGTTGGAAACTTGACATTCAAGTCGTAGTGAATGATTATTGAGGGGAGAAAAAGAGGAAATATAACGTAGCATATTCGTTTTTACCTCGATTTTCCTCTCTCTCTCTCTTTCTCACTCGCTCCTTCTCTAGTTTCACTTCAATGCCCTGTTGCAAATCACAGGGAAATTCTATTTCCTCCCTTGTCAATGACACTCAACATTAAATACAGTAAAATGGGCTTTTCTTTCTCTCCCCAATGCGTTATATGTATGGACATTGTGCAGAGGAAAGAATAGTATAGCAATAGTGGGAGAAGTGGAAGTAGTCTCAGTTGTGCTTTCTAAAAAATAGGTTTCGGCTTGAACGTTAGTTTTGTTGGATCAGACATCACATGAAAATTACACACTTTACCTTCCTCCAATTTATTTGGATAGTTTTGTGATTGTTGTAGCCTCTCTGTTTCTCTCGAGGAATTGATTGAATCTTATCAGCCGTCGACCCACACCAGAAAGAACTTCATTTCACACCCCCACTTGGGCTGTAATGATGCGATGCAATGTAATGACTTTCCAGCACACGTGGGAAATGCACATCATAGGTGTGCATGCTTGTACCTTCTCAATTTAAAAATCAGAGATCGTGTCGTAATTGGTCGTGCATCTCATACATGTACCTAGGTATGTGACTAACTATAATGTAACTATATAACTAGGTATGTAAGTTTTTCAATTGAATGAAAAAAAAATCTGAGCAAATGTGGTCATAAACAGGTTGTGTTCTCATGACTTGTGGGAATTGAATTTAGACTTTCACTATCACATCCTCTCTTGGTAGTTTTATTCCTCATATATAAACATAAAGTAAATGATGATTATAATAATATGAACTTTGGACACTATTACAGAAGCTCAAACAGCTTGAACTTCGCTTGCCTTTGTCCGTTTCAATGAAGTCTAAAGTACGGAGCGCTCGTCTTTTTTAAAGGAGACTTAAAGAGACTGTAGGAGACATACAAACAAGACTCCTGGGAGGAAAAGCACATTCGACAAGATTTCCCAGGAGTAAAGCTGGCTACCTATATACGTGTGTTTCGACAAAGAAATATGTATACACTTTCGCAGTAAAGCCCCATCCTTCCTAAGAGAGGGAGAAAAATACCAACGACTTTACACTTAAGTACGTAGGTACTACACTTTGTCGACGGTATATTTGCTATTGCTAAGCGATACTTTTAACATAAGGAAAATCACCATAAAATTGTTCCTAAATTACGTTGGACTACCGACCAACTCAGTACCTACCACATTTTACCATATTACACGAACCGAAAAATAAGTAAGATGGTGTGCATAGAAATTTGCGGAAATCAGCCTACTGGGAGCAATAGACGTGTGCATGCGTAAGCAAGTGAATGCAAATTCAACTTTACTAAAAAATGAATCTAGAATCTGTTGCTTCATGTTCTTCTTAAGAACGAAAGAAAAGAGTTGCTTAAGAAGGAAAAAGCGAGTCTCATTTTTAGGAACTGCCTAAGACCATTTAGTGATCGTTGAGACGATAAAAAAAATTTAAGGACTATTCGAATACATTGCCATTACCATTACTAAACAATACCTAGTGCAGTAGAAGAATGTTCTTCGTGCTGAACTATTTGCGGATTGTTCACTTGTCGAAGCCAAAATGTATGCAATTCTCGTTTTCATGAAGACCTTGCAACTTTTTTGGTTGCACGAAATACATTATTATTAGTATTAGGCATTACGAACACATTCCCTCCAGTCCGTGACACCATTATTATTGGTGTCAATTAATCATTTTCAAAGACTTCTATAATCCCCTGAAGAGCTTCTTAATGGGTAAATCAAAAACAAAGTATTATATGGCTGCATCACCAAGTGAAGCAGTAAATGTTCACATGCAAGTGCCATGCAATTATATTTTAATATTGGCAGTAAAATGTAAGCTCCACTGTTTTTGTCATGTCGATTCATGTTGAATTTAATGAGGAGGAGGAACACTTTTATTTCCCTCCATCATCGTCGTCATCAGGATGATATGATCACTATGCAAAAAGCGTAGTGATTGTTTAAAGAATGCGTTACTATTTCAAGCACGCCTGGATGGCTATGAATGATGTGTTTATCTGCAGTGAATAGGACAGTGGAGAAGCGAGTTTATCCATTGAGGCCTCCATAGCTTTTATGAAAAGCCTATATAATTACTTTACCATTAACACTTTCCTCGTAAACTCATACGCCATGTGGTATGGCATAGAAGTTGAGATGGAAAAACTTTAGGTGAAATTAACTAAACTATTATGCTTTGTAGGCATTCACTTCGCTGAAATCCTTTTTTCCTCGCCACTTGTCAATGAAAACTTTTTTAAAAGGATGATTTATGAGTTTAATGCCACAGAATTAGTCAATTGCAGCAGCCAAACTGTTAATTGAAACATTATAGAGACTTTTTTGTCCGCAAAATAATACAAACTATGCATGTCCATAAAAATGAATAGATAGAGATTTTATGGTTTTCAATTTGGTGTGCAAAATAGATTATCCAACAGAAAAAAAAGAACAGTAAGTTATTATCAGGCACCATGGGAGTTTTAACGATTCACTGGCTCTTCCTTTTATATGAACATCATCAAGGTTCTTTCTAAAGGGACATTTTTACAGAGCAGATTGTGGAAAAAGCTGAAAAGTTTCTACTCTTCAAATTCCAACAGAAAGCGTTAACGATTGAATAAATTAGTGTAAAAGTTGGCCTTTAATGTGGCAAATATAGAGAGTAAAGAAGGCTGCTAGAGCACAAAGTATTTTCCCCTGTTGTTTTTTCTACTATCAACATCGTGATTTACTCGACATAAAAGAACACCTATAAGAGCTCAAAAGTTGCAAAACGTTGGTGCTTTAATCTATCATAAAAATGTAGATGGATGAAGTTTTTTTTAACTAACGAAAAAAGCTTGTTTGACTTGATTATATGTATGTGCTTACTTTAGATGATTCACACTTTTCGCACCACCATATTGTTTTTAAAGTTTTCATAGGGCATTTATATACAAAAGTAAGCCGTAAAAATTGGCGCGTTGTCTAAGGACAAGGCGAAAAATTGAAACAAAAAAGTTTAAAGCGCTGTAAAATTAAACTGGAATAGAAAATGGGTAGGACGCTACTTCCACTTGTGCAAAATTATATGTATGTATATTTTGTTTTGGAGAGATTTGATTTAATCTCATGAGCACAAGTCAAACCCACTTATTTCAAGGAAAAGTTATTAAAGGATTGTGCGTGCGTGTACCTTGTTATTTTAGACGATGCGAGAAAATCTAAAATAAATTCTAAGAGCAAATTCTACTTCTCATCTAAAACCGAGACGATGGAGAGAATGGAGGAAGAAAGGAGCACGGAGGAAGGATAACGCAACGTGCGAAATAATTTCGGGAGAAGAGATCTGCAAACAACACAATTCGTTTCCGTCACAGATAAAGAACAAAAACGAAGACTTCCTCTAGCACCACAACAACACAACATCAACGTCATTCTATTCACATATTCAATCTCGATATAATCTGGAACATCACATGAGAAAGCCAGAGCTAGGAATATGTGACCCAAGAGGATTGAAATTTGTATTCGCCGTAAGACCACGAGCAAGAAGGATGCTTCTCAACTCCACTTTATTTGTACACAGTTGCAGTCGATCTATGATTATACGTGCATACCAAATAGGATGGAAGATGGAAACAATGAATTCTCAATCGTGACAACCAAACAAAACACAGGACAGGAGTTTGAATTCATGTTTCATTCCACTCGGTTCGATTAATTTTCATTGGCTTGCGGGATGATAATCGGGAAATTACATACCATTAATTTAGGAAGCAAACTGGTTTGTTTTCGTGTGCACACTTTCTCTCTGATCCATTTCAAAATGTTTTTTTTTTAAGATTGGAAAGGTTTTGGTCTCCCTCATTTTCCTTGATGCATTTGTTTTCAGCAAGAGAAAAAAAAGTTCTCAGGAATAAAAGGAAAAACAAAAAAAAGCTGTGAAGAGGAGGAGGACATATAACGACTCCACTGGACAGGGTGTATGAAGAAAGGCTTGAAGCACGACAAATTGTCCCTATTACAAAGTAAAAAAAATAAGTATTGAGGGAGAAAGGCTTTAACAAATTGGAGGGAGAAAGCTCAACCAGAAAATATATTCCTGCAGTATGCTCTTCACTCCTCTTTTGTAATCTCACAAGAAGTATTGTAGAAAAAGCATTCATTCGATTCGTCGGGGAAGCAAAAAGAAGAAGAGCAGAGAATGAGGAGCAAGTGCATTGTTCTTTTCCCGCTATAAAAAGTTCCCCGTTGTTCCCCTTCCTTCCCTTTTCCTGTAAAGCCTTGTGATCTCAGAGATTTATGCACATTGAACATCACTTACTTTACATGGTTATTGCACATAAAATGCACATTTTCTATTTGCTTGGGATAGCATGCTGCTCCGATGTATCTTTGAAGATAGCTACTACTACTGCTTTTTCCTTTGACTTTTACCTTTAAACGGAAACTCCCTTGGTCTATCGTCCAACAGTCTGGACTGGTGGATGGACTTTGCTAAATGTACATCTGGGGAGAAAGAAAGGGACGGAGAGAGTAGAGACGCAGTGCAGCTTCACTGCTTTTTTTTAGATCACATCACACATACATTCCTACCTGAAAAGTAGCCATTTCTTTTAGCTCAAAGATAAGTTCCGACAAATGCTTTGAAAAAAGCAACTACAAAGCTGCTCAAAAGATACAATTTCCCACGGGAGGAAGGAGAAGAATCCAAGACAAAGAAGATATTATTGTTGACATGACAAAACGCAAAACTTGTTTTATAACATCCGCCGTGATTCCTACCTTTTCTTCACTTTCCATTTTACGTACCACAATAGATTCCAGAGGTATTCTAGAATGACCAGTCAAAGACAGGGACAGTAATGTAATCAATATTTGGTTCTTTTAAAAAAAATCTATCAGAAGCACAAAAGCAGAAGGAAATGAATTCGGATATTGGTGACGGAATCAGGTAAAAACCTGCATCATAAAAACTCAGACATTCATATAGAAAATACAAACGTAAAGAAAATCACAATGTACTACAATAGGGTAGAAACATTGGGATTTAATGCCTAGACATGCGAAGCAGGATTTCACCTGAGTCTCAACTCGCTCTTTTTGTTATTCGAGTGGAGCAGTCAAGATCCGCGAAAAAATCTTACATTCCCAAAGTGTATGCCAAATGCACTTCAGCCCTTTTGTAAATGAGCCTACTAAAAAATGTCAAAATCCCGGAGATAAAGGCTGAGGAAGGAGTTAGCGATGAAATCCAGGAAACTAGCGCAAGTCACTTCTCTTAAGAATCTATGCATGTGTGAAATAATAAAATCCATAGAATATGTTACACTGCCACACACAACGAGCGATAAAGTTTTTTTTTTTTCTTAAGAAATTCTCTCTTTTTCTTTCTCTGATTCCAGAACCTGCACGTTTGTAGGGTGCAAAAAAAATTGAGAGTAACAAAGACAAACTGGACAGAAATATATTGCTGATCATATATCTCACTCCTGTCTTGTCCTCTAGTTTTTTTTCAGATGAGAAGACCAAAATGAAGGTTTTATTCTATTTCGCTCAGGTTTTAGGCTTTATTTTACTGGAGGAAAACTACTTTCACTCTAAATTTTTTTATTTGCTGTGGTCCTACCCTTACTTTATTAATGCATACGGAAAGTGAAAAATAGGGTGCCCTGGAAAGTATCAGGCAATTTTCTTTCCACTGCATGGAGATCCGGGCTAATGTACGCAATGCATACGTTCTGCATGTACTATGGGAACAAGTGGAACCGTACTAGTCTATAAATGAAGTCTTGTAAAAGGCCATTAGGAGGACTGGAGATAAAGTGTGTGCGCCGAAAATGGGCCTACAGTTCGGAGGTATTCCCAGGGAATTAAAAAAATTTCTCGTTGTAGAAAGTTATTGGGTGCATTTAATGGACATCTGAACAGACCTCCATTTTTAGTGTTATGTTTCAGCGCAAACTCTGATAACCTACTTTCATTTTTTGGCAAAAATATATTTCCTGTGTTCATACTCATGGGTTTGAAATGCTCTTTGAGGTAGCCTTTTTGCAAACTTTGGAAAAAAATGAAATGGTTGGAAAACAAACAAAAAATCAAAGGAAATTTGTTTGTACATGCCATCAAAAACGGTATTCTGGATACAATATACACTTTTTTTCCTCTCTATGGGGCAGAATGAGGATAAAAATGATCTAAGTAAGTTGATAGCGTTTTTGTGCAGTCCCCTGGCATCCTCAATACCATGATTTCCTGTAGGTGCTATTTAAGGAAGAGGACAGCACACTATTAAAGAGGCAAATGGGAAGTCTGTCACAAGAGAATAAACTCGCAAACATCACGAAAAACTTCCATCTTCTTTCCCTTTGAACTTTACAGACAAATGCGTTTGGACCTGAATGTGTCCTTAAAACTTTGGACAATCAGAGACAGGCGACGGCGGTTCGTCTAAAGTCCTCTGCAAAATTCTTGGAACGTCATTGGGCCTACCACTCGACCAAATTGACACTTTCTTTTAAAAAGTTGGGAAGATAAAAGGAAAAATAAAATAACATATGCCTTTTAAGATTGTTGAAACTAAAAAGGAACGGAAAACAAATTCTCAAAAGTAAAAAGGCTTATTTTCTTCTTAAAATTATTTTACAGCAGCAAAGGTGACAGGTGCATACATGTATACACGCATGCTTTTATTCCGCAATCGGAGAAAAAAGTGAAGATCGGTTTAAAAACGTATTCTTCACTTTGAGCTTTAGTACAACATGAATAGAAGGTAAAGTGAAAGGACGAGAATGCATCATGATATGTATGTATGTATGTATGTATGCAGTAGACCAACAAAGTCAGCCACGAATAGAAAAACAGGATGAGTATTTAATAGTTGCACGTCCTCAGTAGTTGACAGTTCGGAAATGGATTTCATTTTCTATTAGGGACCTTCTCCGTTTCGTTTCCTCTGTCCGAGTTGGAGTGGAATACGTTCTTTGGGGGAGAGTCCAAAAGCTGACATGAAAAAATAGTCATGATATTTGTCTTCTCGCAACAATTTATGGTGTCACAAAGACATTCGTATTACATTTTAATGAAATGCATGGTGGTTTGCGTTCCCTTATGTCTAGCAAAAACCGCCCTTTAAATAGTAGTCTCATGAGCTAGTCATACATAATTAGTATATGTGTGTATCTCTAATCGTAAGTTCCTTCTACAACGGCACTTTACTTCATTAGAAGACGGTTTGGTTGCGTGCAAACCTATATACCACCTTAGAAAGAAACTTTTGCTTACCTAGAAAACAAAATTTCAGTTTTAAACACATAAGTAAATCGAGAGTAGCTCTTTATCATCCGCTTGTCCGTAACTAACATAGTAAAAGATTAACACGCGTAGCTGACACATCTATCCATGTGAGTGAGAAACTATATCTCCAAACAAGCTTTTCCATATTTTCGAGCTTCAAGCCGAATATAATTTTGACTTTGACTTGTGCCAAAAGCCAAAGTCAAGCCAGTGGTTTCGCCCGAGAAAAGTGTGTATGATACTGGGAGAGCTGGCAAAGCAGCCAGCTTTTCCTAGGGATGTTTCCCATTATCTCACTACTTTTCTCTCATTCTGTTTCCAGGTACTTTTTTCTGATAACACCGCACCGCTCTCTTGAACGAGAATAAAGTCTGTTTAAATCTTCTTTTCAAATGGACGATGAGTGAAAACAAAAATCATGTGAAGCTTGAGAAAGGAAGAACACAATATTACATGATTTTCATTTTAGGAGTACACACTAATGCTGGAATGGAGGAAGGGAAACAAGTTGAGTTAGCGTGAGTTGTTCCGTGAAAGCTCTGGCTAGTTCTGATATATGTATATCCAATTCTTCTCCGTCGCTGTCTTGTTGATTCATGGTTCTCTTCTCAGATTCTGATAAGATGCACTCATTCATTCAACAGGAGCGCATGCAGTACTATCGTAAACGTGCTCCATGCATTTTTTAAAAAATCATCCAAAACAAAACCAAATAGAGTCGCCATTGTTGTTGTAAGTATTAATGCATGTTGGGAATGGGTGTTGTTAACGATAATGAAGAAGGGAAAATAAAGATATCTTTGTAAGAGAGACTGTTATGGTACTGGCAGTAAATATAACAAAGTTTTAAAAAAATGAAATCTGAACATGGCCACTCTTCCCCTTTTTTGAAATCTTTGACTAAGGAAGCATTATTCTCTAGTAATTTATAAGACGGTGAAAGAAGCCTATAGCTTCTTAAGCAGCAAACAAATGTGTGCATGTACATGGGCTAAATATATTGAGTGGCTCGACCTTCCCCATGAAAGAAGAAGGAAGATAAGATAGTGGGCAACACCATAGTCTTGAGAGAATACTTCCTTGAGAGAAGACCGCCTTTTCCCATGTTAGTTTTCTCTCCTTCTCTCTTGGACCTAAAACTAGGAAATGAGATGGAAGAAACATCGTTAGCAGCAGAGTATTTCTTGAATTATTGTTTTAGTCTTGAAACGCAAAGTGCAACAAAAGAAATAAATATTCCTTAATTTTCTTTTCCACTCCATTTCCACTTCATAGGGTTTCCGGAAGGCTTTAATGATGATTTAAATGGACTCTGAAATGTTTGCCCCTCTTTTTGTTTTTCTTCTTTTCCTCTTCAACGCACAAAAAACTATGTAGTATCATCATCATCAGCATCACCACTCTCGCCATCGTCTTTATCATCATCGTCGTCGTCGTCGTCGTCATATATACTTAAGAGTGGTGTTATTATGACCAAACAAGGTAACGAGAAATAGGGAAAACAAGAAACTCCTTTTGAGTAAAAAAGCAAGGTCTAGTCTCACGCTCTTATCCTTTGTGCCACTCTAAGCGTCCTTTCCTTCTATCTCTAAAAAGTCCTACACCTTCACTTTACAGGTAAAAAGTCAGCTTACACTTTTTTTCTTCCTTATTCCATCTCAAGTGTATCCGACTTAACTGTTTCTAGCGGAGCATACCCATGTAGTCCTTGGTAGTCGGCATGGGAGTGAGACAGGTGGGCTTTTTCTGCTTATGTCGCCATTCCTTTATAATTTTTATTTTTCCAAGTAGGATTCTGTCATTGGGTACTTGGTACCAGATAGGCCCATAACTTTTACTCGTGATATGTTCACACTTGAGTATATAGTGTAGAGGATATACCTTTTGTCGGGGAATGCTAAGCTTTTTTCGCCCTGGAGTAAGACTGTTGGGAATCGGGATATTTGCCTAGGCTTGATATTATTAAAACAAGTAAACTACAAGTCACTCTATACTTAGGTAGGGAAGGAAAGTGAACCAAGTTCTCTTTTTTTTCTGTGAAAGAAAATGCCTATTATAATAAGTTACCCTTAATCATCAACATCTTCATTCTGCGCATCTCTCCCGTATCACCATCACCTATCCATCGCAATATTTCTTGTCAAGGTGTGGAAAACTCTGAAAATTTTTTTGCACTTCCTCATAGAGAAAATTGAGTTTCCTTTCCACTTCCAGCTTTTCTCTCTGCAGTAATAGTAGCAACATCAGCAGCAGCAGCAGCATCCTTCGTTTTTGTTCATGGTGTGCTTTCATTTTGTAAAAGGGCGATTAAGCAAATGCTATAAAGATGTCAGGTGCTTTGAGTTGTTGATGCTACTATCATGTCGTAAAATAAGGAAAGAGGAGAAAAAAACAGGGGAACACTACTAGTTTTCATTAAAACAGAGCCTACAGAAGGGAAACATAAACGATGTTTTGGAGCAAAAAGCTCTAAAAACTTGTACTACTACCTCCTTCGATGCATGCTGTTGGCATGAGGTTTAACGAGGAAAAAAAGTGTGATTAGGAAACTGCTCACCGTGCCCTCGCTAATTAGGGAGTGGAGGCAAGTTGAGTCAACACTTTTTTGTCTCTGCCCTTTGCGTGATGATCTATGCGCTTACAACCAGTACAATTTGCTAGCAGTGCATCAACATGCGATTTTTTAACTCGAGAAATTAGATATGGTATTCGAAACACGATTTCGAGGATTTTTTCTACCTTATTTCCCTTCAAATTGTTAATCAAAGGCGTGCGATTCCACCAATTTTATCGATCTTTTGAGCAAAACAATGTGCTTTGAGACACAATGACCGTCATGGCGTGTTTAAATGTAAAGTTAATTAAGGACGACGTTTGATGGTTTTGTATTTACGACTTTTTCATTGTTTTAAATGCACAAGAATGTAGGTTTAGTGTTTTGATATATATAGCTTTACATGTATGTGCACATCATGTACATAGGTTCTACAACTGTCTACTACACACTCCTTTGGCTTCTGATTCTATTTCGTGTACCCATTTCTTGTGATAGCTTAAGTGTAGCCACCGAAAGGAGGAAAACGATGCTCAAAGCATAAAGGTAATCTCTTGGTACGGTCTTTTTTTAAAATTACATCTCAAGTTCACACGGAGATTGTCGAGGATCCATTGGGGCATAGTCACTCAACTTCCCTTACAACTGGAGAAACGAGACGAAGAACGCTGCCTAAAATACAATAAAGAAAAAGGGCGAATGGAAGTCTTTGGGAACCTTGTCATCTGTGTCTACTCTCGCTTTTCCCATAATAATCTCAGTGAAAGCCTCTTTTTCTTTCTCCCTGTGCTCATCTCTTCCTACATTTCTTAACCCCATCGGAGCAGAGTGAATGTTTCCAAAAAAAAGAAAATAAAACGAAAATCCAATATTTTGACGCATCGACCCTAGTCATTTTTTAACTTAAAAATTGCAAAATTGAACGAGTCAGTTCGTTCAGATGCAAAATGTTCCAAGTGACAACAGTGACAGTCTAACTCAGTAATGCACGACGTAAGTGTAAAGACATCAACATCTACGCAAAAATCTAGAAAAAAAAACCAGTGCATCACATCACCTAGCCATGCCTTGAAGAATGTCTGAGATTTTTGGCTTACGGCAGGTTTTTAAAAATGCATACATTCTTACAAAGTACACAACGGCTCAAAATCCCACAGATGCGATACATGGAATAATGGAGGTTTGCTTGTACAAACATGAATTTTTTGACGGATTAGTTGTCCCTACAATTTCATGATTTTTTTTTAAAAAGCTAAAATTTATAATTGTCCCTTTTGGTTTAGATGAGTCTGAAAAGCTTTGTAGAAACCATAGCCAACTTTAAAGGAACAAGGATCAATTATGGATGGATATATAAATATAACTATAATTTATAGCAATTACAGTGACTCACCTTTCTCTAATGGAAAGATCTAAAAAAAAATTTAAATGGAAGCATTGTATGAAATAAAAATCTAAAACGCAGATAAAAATGAGAATTTTTATGTCATGCTATACGCGTTCAATACGTCCTTCGAGTTAATAAAAAAGAAGATCGTTGTTTGCACCGAAAGCGCTCCTTTTGTACACAACGCTATTGAATAGAGAAAGAGGAGACTAAGGGTTTTTTTGTTTGAAGGGAGACGGGTTTAATGTAGATGCAGAAGCCATAAAAACAGACAATAAATTGAAAGACACAGTTGAATAAAAACAGGACAGTCTTGAAAGGCACGTTCGTAGGAGAGAATACCACGAAAGCGAAAACGGACGGGCATTACGCGTTGATAGAAAAAAAACACGGTGCTTGAGAGTTTTAGCATGCATGACACAAAATAAAGATGCTCACACGATTGTAAAGAGCATTTCTCGGTGGAAACCCTCTTTATTTTGAATAAGAGAGTGGTTTTTATTGAAGTGATAGTTGTCGTCGGTGTTTTTCAAATGTCGTTCCTTTCCTTCATACTTACTTACATACAGGTTGGGTGGGTTAATGGAAGATGGGAAAAGTGAATGTCTATATCTAAAAATGATGTAAAGAAATAGGTAGTATTGTATTCTATTCGTGGTGAATCATCAGTTCACATTTTTAACGCCTTTTGTGAACGCATACAATAGTCGAGGGCATAATAATGTATTTCCTCTCCACTCTATTAAAATAAAACCAATACAGCTCTAAAAGGATCCTGTTTTTGTCTGTACGTCTGTCATTCCTTAAGCATTCTTTCAAATCCATGATGTAACCTGACGCCACCAAAAAACAAAAAAAGCACTCATTTTTTACGGTGCTTCAACGTAGGTGTCATTTAGATTCCTTTGAATACATAATGTAAACGAAATCGAAGCGCGAATAATGAATGCACAATTATTATCACCCTTTTGTCAGTTTCGTTCATTTTGTTTCTGAAAATGCTTTCTCCATTTTTTTTCAGACGGTTTGTTCAAAACAATTTCATTTGACCTGCCTGGCATGAATATAAATGGAAGATTTTTTTATTTAATCCTATTCAATTATTTTTCATTCATGAATCGCAGTACATATCCTGCTTAACTTATGTATTCATTAAATTGATGTGCATTGAAAGAATACAAAAAATAATTAAAACTACTAAAAAGAGGCTCGTTATAATAAATCAGCCACTTCAGGCCTAGTTTTAAAAAAATGCAATTAATATCTCTTTTTAAAAAAATAGGCCAAACCATGTATACGCAAGTACACATGGGCGCAATAAATTTGGCAGGTTTATTTTTTAAGATTAAGCCTTAATTATTGCGCATCCTGGAGCTGACACATACAGATAATAAGATTCAAAAGGAAAAGCATTCATAGCATTCCACAGTCTAAAGTATGCCAGAGGAATTCAAACCAACTTTCTTTAAGAGTTCAGCTACCTATCCACACGCACTTAAATTGGATGGTCCAGAATGAAAATTGTGAATGAAAGTATCACAACAAAACAAGGCGGAGGTAATAGGTAAGCAAATAGAAAAAAAAATCCATCCTATAGCTTGAGTTTGAGATCGAGTCCTCGGCCATAATTTTGTTTTCTAACCATTACCCATTCTTTCCGCACCACCTAT
This sequence comes from Seira musarum, assembly GCA_027743895.1. Taxonomy (NCBI): domain Eukaryota; kingdom Metazoa; phylum Arthropoda; class Collembola; order Entomobryomorpha; family Entomobryidae; genus Seira; species Seira musarum. The sequence goes on along the minus strand of JAHZMX010006162.1, from coordinate 26,261 downwards.
AAAATGAAAATACAGAGGGAATCTTGGAAGATCACCGTTTTTTTATTCCATTCTTCAAAACGTTTAAGTAGATTTGGGAGGCTATAAAGAGTGAATCTAAAAGAGAAGAAAGGGATCTTTTTACCGTGAGGGAACAGTTCTGTTGGAAAAAATGAAAGTTTTTTTTTATTCCTACAGTTAATACTATTGAGATTCGATTGAACCGTCTTCTCAGAAGAGATTCAATCTCTTCCGACAAGAAAGTTCATACATAAAAATCTCTGATACCTGGTATTTCTAATAATACGAATCGGTATACATGAAAGACAGTATCTTATTGCTTTCACGATACAGGATATCCATGAAAGGGAACTTTTCCCTTTTTCTCACGCGTATACAATCTCTTTCTAGTATGAAGCACTTAAATACCGACCTGTTCAAGACTCACTACACAAGCCTTCGAAAATCCCATTTTACCTGTTCTGTACTTACAGGAAAAAAATATCAACATCAAGTGATTTTATGCTACCATCGAAAAAAACGACGAAAAAAAATAATCATATCACCTAAGAAAAATAACTTGAAGGGAAAACATTAAAGAGTGAATTTCATTTGTGCCTCCTACACAAACTATTGCTTGAGAGTCTACGATCGAGTTTCCCTTCCATGCACAATTTTCTTTAACCCTATAAAGTTTTTTTAGAAGAGAATTTCAAGCCTATAAACGGCGCTCTGGTGTTAGATAAACTTTTCAAGAGTACAGGCACAAGCAATCTGAGTTGGCTTGACAATTCAAAAAAAACACGCAAAAATCAGACCTCTCTCAAAAATATGTCGCTTGTCTTTGCGAATTTATTGAGCATTGGTTAAAATGATGAGATGCGAGTTGTTTTGCGCGTTTCTCCATCGCTTCTAGACATGCTTAAGGATGCTTTTAATATGGTCTAGTTGCTTTCAATTAAATTGAATCGTCCTGTTGGATCAAAGCCATTACGAGAATAAAAAATTGAACGTCATCATTATTGGAGGGTAGATCAAAGAAAATATTTTGAATGGTAATCAAAATGCAGACTCTCTCAAAGAGTGACTACGACGACGTGGGTAGTAGAAACGGGAATCTCTAGATTTACTGAGGCGAACTTGATTAAACTTTTTCTAATAAAATTAGCGACATAAACTGCCTACTTTACAAGCATACGCTGAGTGCATGCACACAGTATTAGAGTTTTTGGCCAGTGACCAACTTACTAGATTATGCGAATTTCAGCTCATGATTTTCACAAACAAAATGAAATTCACATCATACGGAGATAAATACGCTTTAATTCTCCGACGATTAACGTTGACGACCGTCCATTTTTTTGCGACGTAAAAAAACTTTACACTCAACAGTTTTAAGGAGGAATGGTGAACAGTTCTCTGGATTTCTTAAAATCGTTTACGACTTTTAACTAGGGATAATTATGTGACCCATGCATGTGAACTCGTTAGTGTCATAAATAACATTTTCGCCATTGCACTGACTGTCCCTAACCGGTTCATTAATTCCACGCGATTTTTCGAATCAGATATGAGTTTTATCGCGTTTTACCGCATTTCGGTGCGGTTAGAGCGCAGAGTGGGTAAAGTAATCTTGCTTACCTTGTACAACAAGCTTTAAGATGGATTCTGGTAGTCGTCGATCATTGACTAGACACTGATATTCGCCCGTGTCCCCCGCAAGAACAGGATGGAAATTAAGCGCATACGTTTCGGAGTTAAGTGTTACCCTCTCCCGATTCTGCCAGACTGTTGTGCTGTCCCTCCGGAATTCCACGAGTTTCACCCCCTTCAAGAGGAAAGAGAATAAGAAAAATTAGAGATTATACCAATTTTCATATTCATTAAAGAAAACGTACGGCAGTAATTATCACCTTCCGTTTTCACTTCGCCTTTTTCCCTAATGCATTATGATTTCGGTTCGCACCCGCGATTTCTCAGCGCAAAGAAAATGAAAACTATTTAGCTCAAACCAAAATGAGTATTGCCTTCTTCATTGCTAATTGGCATGCTACTTGTAAATTACATAAAATATTTACGAGAAAAAAAAGTAGATAAAGCCTTAGCAAACTTCACTCATTTAGATTGTTCAGTCTGATTCTAAACAATAGGAAAAAAACAAGTGGAAAACTTTCGCCGTATTTTTTACAGTTGTATAAATAGCGGAAAGGAAATAAAAAGAAGTACAAAAAAAGTGAGTCTATGGGAGTGGAAATATGGCGTCTGGGTTGAAATAGCATGATGAGAGAAAATAAATCATGTCGTGATTTTATGGTTCACATTGTATCAGTGTTAGACTACTACTACAAGTAATAAAAACAGGAGAAATGGATAATAATAACACCGAATGTTGTAAAATTACACAAGCACTTCAAAACTGTCCGTCGAGTGAAGGGGCAAAATGAGAACTGCACATTCAAATCTTGTGTGATCTACATGACATTGGCAATAATAATATTTTTATTCGCAATCGCAGTTCAGTTTTATGTACTTACTTTAATTTCACTCATCGTCAGTTTTGTTTTTCTTAAATTTCAATGCAGATACTTACTTTGCACTTGACATTTACGATCGCCATTTTTTCCTTCGAGTGAGGTAGTTGTAGTTGAAGACCTAGTTGTGAAAAACTTTTTCCTAATTCTGCAGTTCCTTACCGAACGTCACTTCACTCTTGTGAGTTTCCTTTTGTTTTGTGTATATTAGTAAACCAATCTTTACAGTTCCTCTTATTTTTCTTAAAAGCCGGACTATGGCTCATTAATTAGTCTTACTTGGACTGCTGTCAAATCACTCGTACACGCCCCACTTCTTCATTGTGGTATTAAGAATTATTTCCTTCTTCCCTTCTGCACTTTTTTCCGTAAAAAATTACCTACTACTACTACTTTTACAACAGTATTAAATACTAAGCTTAGCTTTGGTTCCGAAAATAGGGGAGAAGAGAAATTCACATTATAAGAGAATAAATCGTTGAGGGAGGTTTGCATTTAAGTTTCGAAAAGTTTGTAAAGAGCAATCGTAAACAACTTCTTTTGTCGCTAAATCTTTCCAGGATTCCGCCCTGATTTTCACCAACAATTAAATTTGCTGGAAGGAGGACAGTCTAATGGCTTCATACGTAAAGGCAAAAAAGAAAGAAAAAATTCGTGGAATCTAAGGTAAATATTTTTGGATGGCTTGATCATCAAGCTCTATTAAATCCTGAGGATAAAAATTTCACCTATTGAATTTTCAGATGAATGGGGAAAGAATGATAGACAGTTTTGATATGAAAGCATGTGTGTGTGTATGTGTGTGACTGATACTAATTAGAGATGAAATAAGAGAGCCGCCGATTTTAATTGCTATTATGTGTGTTTACCATTAGCAAAGCCTCTCCTTTTCTCCACACTAATTATCTGTTCAAAAACAACCATTAGGACCTACTATAGACTCAGCGAAAACGTAATGTAAACAGTCTCATTTTCACGATGATTTTTTTTCGGCATGTTATCATGTAAATTATGACACAAATGATGCAAAAAAGAATCCTTTCATTTTATGCAGACCATACAAGTTTACATTCTGACTACACAATTTATCGTCAGCTCAGCCAGCTGAAGGCCGGCAGGTAAGTAGAAGAAAGCCTTGTTGATCTGATTTGATACGATCGCGGATTGTTTTTCAGACTTTTCTCCAAAGGTCTATAAAATATTTCAAGCACGTAAAACAGTAACATATTATTCCCAATACATCCCTTATTTACAATTTCAGAGGAATAGTAGTAAGCCGGAAAAAAAAACTTTCATGCTTAATAAAGGAAAGCCGGAGAGGCATATGGTTTAAGAATTTTTTTTGTGTTTTACAGAGGATTTCTTCTATTTTTTCCTTCTCTGCGTTTTCTGATTTTTTAAAAACATTTGGTTTGGAAATCATTTTACAAATATGTATACCTCAGATTGAGCTTGATTTTAAGTTTGCTTCTTGCATGATGTCAGAATACTGAGACGGTATTATATGATGCGATGCGGCAGCTTTCCTTTCTTGCTAAGTGAGCGGCAATCGATAGTAAACATCAACATTTTTCCACTTGAATCAACTTATAAAAGCATAAGTTTATTCTGTGTACTGTAGTAGGAAACCAAGCTGTATCTAAACAAGCGCACACACAACAAACAAGAGAAAAGTGTAACAACATAACATTACTAACGAAAAAAAATCCCTTTCCGACAAGTCATCGGCATAGTGAACGACGAAAAAAATACTATAAGTAATGGAGAAAAGCAATCGACAGCACTATTTTCCCCAAAAAATAGTCGAAAGCCATCACGTCGAGAAAAAATCATGTGTAATACCTACATGCAATTCCACAGATTTGTATACGTGTACGTCTTATTTCTATCCAAATATAAATATGTGGTTAGGTCATGGAGGAGGAGGTGGTGTGGTGTGGTGGAGGAGGAAGACGAGGAAAGAGGAAAAACATGTCTTTGCTCTTCTAAAAAAAATCAACTTTTCACCATATGCATTGCTATTCTTGTAACAAAGTGCAATCACCGCCAAGCCAAAGCCAGAAAGAAAAATAGCACATTTCGGATTTTCTTTACAAATTTTATGCATACTTTCCCCTTCAGCTTGATCTCTATATTTCTTCCACGAGAAACAATGTTGTGTTGCATGAAAATCATGTTTTTCCTCTCTCGTGTGGTGGCACGCTACAAATTTCGCGTATAATAAATAGCCAACTTTTTTTGCGGGGTGAAAGGACAAATGCTTAAGCGGAAGCAAGGAAACAACTATGTACGCTTTCATGTGTCTACCGCCCTTTGAAACGTAACATCTTTGAATTACTTTTAAAGGACTCTGCCTAATCATATCATAAATATTGGCTATGAGCAAATCCAAATCTGTGATAGTGATCTACTAAAGCCACAATTTTTTTCTTATTTTAGATTCTGCTTCAAGGATTGCTATCATACAGAGTCTTGATTTGAGTAATTTAGTCCTAAGTTAGGGTACGGTTTAAAGTCATTTGTTACAAGGTTCGCACAAAAATTGACGAAAAACAATATTAAAGAGCAAAGAAATTCTAAAACTGTTCTACGGTTCGGACTTTAACAAACCAGTGCATGTTCCATTTCATGTGGAAATTTGTCGAGTTGAAAGTCTGAGTCCATTTTTACTTTCACTTATTGTTACGTTTATATTTTTCCTGTTGTTCAGCCGTGTGTTTGACGAAACTAAAGCCGACTTGGCTTGCTTTAACATATAAATTTGCATGGACACGCATGTACTACCACAATAGATATTTATCTTGTGTATTAAGTCGTATCGTGACGCTTTCTACTCTACCACTGCCACCCATACCAATGCAAGAAAAAAATCATGGGAAAGAAAAAAAAACAGAAAAAAAAACTTCGAAGCATGTAAAGTTTAATCAGTTTTTTTGGTGCGCACGAATCTGTCCCATACAATTCTAGCGATTACCTTTAGATTAGATTATTTTTTCTTGGAGGGAGAGGAAAGCAACTGTTCCACTCGCTTTAGTCTCGTGCGCGAGCAGGACTTCAACTTAAGTCTTGCATTGACAAATGTATGTTATCATTATGATCAGGAAAGACTAGGCTGGAAAAAAATAATACTGCTGCTGGTCTGGTCTATTTTAACAGTTGCGTTGACTTCACTTCAGTACAGTTTCGTTTTTTCGCCAAGCCATTGAACAAAAAGAATAAGAAACAGTGTGTTCTACTTTTTATTACCAAATTATGCGTCAATAAAAATAGATTTAAAAGATTTTGTATAGGTTCAACGGAAGCGGCATGTATAATTCACTTGAATTGTACTAGGCATGGTTTATGCTCCATTGTAAAAATAAGATTTAAGTACATTACATTTTCATTTTGCCTGGAACCAAAATTCCTTTTCTTTTGTTCAGTTTCAGTTGAAGGAAATGGTCTTGTTATCAAATGTGGAGTGGTTGGTGTGACCGCATGACAACTTCAAAAAATCATTTTTGAATGAATTTGCTGTAAAATATGTATGTACATTGGAGTGAAACATTTACGGAAGGAAGTTTGGGTCTAATGCACCAAAGTTTTTGGGAAACCACAAAAAAGCCTGTCTTTCATATTTTGTGCATTGTTTGCTTTCAAAAATAAAATGAGATTTTATGTTTACATGTATCCCTTATTTTTCTCCTTTATTGCGTTTATTTCTACACAAAGGATATCTATCTCAAAACCAAGCAAATATTGTTTTGTGTAGATTTTTGACCTGTAATAAATATTTTTTACCTTTGAATGCTGAGATAGTATAGTTAAAATTGATGAAATGCTTACTTTAATTAAACTATTGTTTTATTTCATAGGAATTTACAATTTGTGTAAAAGGTAGACTTACACCGTGGTGGGAATTTGATTGTTGCATGGATCCAGGTTGGCTGTGTGAACAACCTTGACAGTACCATTCCAGCACAGAGATCAAAGAATGCTCCGTAACTCCTGGACATGCCAGCGTGAGGTTGGCTCCTGCTTCAGTCACAACAGTTTCGGTAGGAACGGAGGTCACATCTGTGGAGAAAAAATAAATAATTTCAATTAGATATCATTATCAGCTCTAAACGAAACACTAGCTATAAACTATAGTAAAATATGTATATGATTTGCGGACAATATTTGGGTCAAACAAACCATACTGAGGAGAAAGTATACTTATTCTCTTATGGGGAAATAGTAATAATGCAGGTTATGTGTAACACGATGACATGGCCCCGATCCTACTGGTAAAGATAGAGGGAATGCCCACTTTCCCCTTTCATTTTAGTTTATAAAAAGCAGTAGATAAAAAATGCTCTTCACTTAATATCCCACATCCATGTTTGCGTAGGTGAACACATGAGTACCTTGAACAAACAGTGGAGCAGATGGATACATAACATAGCATTTCGAATTTAATCTAACGAATCGAATGAACCCAGTGTTAGTCTCCTAAAGGCAAAAAAAAAGAACTTCAAGATCAGGGAAGGACATCAACTGAAGCAAGACCAGACCAGGCCAGGGTCATAAAAACACTCATCGGATGAGCAATAGGAGGACGTCATAGCATTATTATTGTTATTATTATTAGGCTATCCAACTTTATTTGGTCTACATTATTGCTTCCCCAAAGTGTTTCGCAGAGTTGTCCTTTTTACGAGAGTTCAATCGTTTAATGGTACACAAACTCACATTTTCCCTTGCAGTCTGTCATTATTCGCGATGAATTCAATAACTTACTTAAACTTAACAACAGTTTAATGGAACGCCAAGAATGATAGCAGTTTAAAAAAAAATACGACATTCGATGATTGAATGAGTTTCAAATTCATTGATTCGTCGTTTATTAAAACTACCTGTTTGACTGAATATAATTTTAATAATGTTATTTCTATGCACTACTTTTTATGTAGAAAAGCCGTTGTTTTTAGCACCGATGAAAAGGTGAGGGAAGAAAGCTGCGGGTGGACTTTCCCCGGAACAATAGATACCATAGCGAAGGAATATTCGCTGTAATCTGAAGAATAATGCTGGTTTGATCGTAGCTCGCGTAAAGACTGCGATGGTGATGATCGTGACACGTCTAATGGATTGCATGTGTCGCTCCTCTTGTCTCTTCATCGTATCACCATCAAAAAGGTCGTTGTTGAATGTGCACATTTTGTGCCACCATGCATACCGTACAGCCTGACTTCCATATTTACTCAATCAATATAAATCTTGAGGATGTCACTTGAGCAACGATTGCAGGTGTTAGTGCCCGATGATGGCTGGCGAGCTCAATTTTTCATGAACAAATAGATCAATTTTGACAATACATATACATACCTTTGAAACATTTGCCTTCGAAGTGACAAAATTCCTTTAGTATTATCCTGAAGGCCTTTTCAAAATTTTATTTTGTTTGATACTAAATTCATAACCCCTGTTTTTACCACATTTTCAGAAACTTTTCCTCCAAAGTACATGTTATTAAAAATTCATATGGGAGTTGCTCATAATTACTAGACGTGAAAATGAGCACAACTTTCATGTAATTTTCTGTCGATACGAGAGAAAATAAAATTATGCAAGAGGAGGAGATAGAGCTCATGCTCATATCGTTAAAAGATTCATTCGCACATTATACTTTGTTTCCTTCCTCTTTTCCTCAAAACATTTGCTTTTTGTTTAGTGTGTCTCCTCCAGAGAAAAAAGTTTTTTTTCAAAGTACATATGCGTAGTATGCATGCCTGATGTGCCTCGGCTTTCTCTACTTCTACTACAGCTCAATTGATAAATTATGTTGAAAGTGAGTGCATATATCATATCATCATCATCGTCACCATCAGTGCCTCTCTCGTGCAAAATGACACTCTTGCCACTTTCATCGTCACCGTTCTCGTTGATTGATGATGCTTTGCCAGTTTGTAGACAACAGAAATTATACAGTCCACCACGTCACTTTGTCATCTTCCTGCGTACTGTTGACTTTCCCATTCCGCACAAACTACTCACACTAAAAGAAAACTTTTTTTTCAACTCTCTATCTCTGTCAAATCAAGATGCTACTGGAACAGACTCACTCCTGAGTAAACTGTCATTATACCTAAGTTGGAAAAGTTTCTTTCTTGTGTTCATGAGAAAGTCGCGAAAATTGATAGCTCATTTTTTATATTTCATTTTACCTTACCCACCACCACTACCACACATCATGCCTTCGAGTGTGATAGGATCCTTTCGTGCCTCACTAAATATTTCACTGCTAACACATCATTCTATACATAGCTTTATTGACTCTAAGAAGACAGTAATTTTCGAAGAAAAAAAAGAAAGGAACTGTCTTTTAAAATGGCACAAAAGTTTCTAAATTCATTTAAAAAAAACGGCTCCGATCCTAAGTTACATCCAACAACACATTTGCTGATATGCTTATATTTCGTCTTGTTTTTTAATAGTAATTTGTTATTATTGCTACTTCGACTATGTACGTACATAGGTATGTGTTTCGGAGGAAGTGTAAGTAATATCCAACATTTCCTTTTCTCAATTCACTTTGTCATCATCATCCATTTCTACTTTTGACTGTGTTTCACTGAACTTTTTTTTCTATTTTAACTTTGCACTTTATTCCTTCTTTTGTCCATCAGTTTTGAAAAAAAAAATACTAAAAATGAACTTAGAACGACTGCCATGCATTTTTTGTTCGATACAAAAATTGATGTGTTTCATTGTGGTCCCCTCTTTATGTCTATGCCAGTATACTTGCGCATTTTCCTTATGCCCTTGATAAAGGGAAACCAGAAGAATATGAAGACAAATAATATTGCCAAAGTTTTATATTTTTTTACTACGATATCGCAGTCCAACTACGGATTAAAATGTTTCAGAAGTGGAATTCTAAAAAAAGATACCGGCGGCGTTGGCGGTGGCAACTCAGTGGGCCTTTTCAGTCAGTTGAAAGACATTTTTATTAGCACATTCTCAAATGTCCAGTAGTCCAACAACTTAAGTCTGTTTCTTCAGAAAAAGAAAAAGTTGTCCTTTTATTCTTCCCAGTTATATATTTTACACACATATGAAGAAAAAAACTAAATGTCCAGCTCGACTGACTTTTTCTAACTTTTGTATCACTATAAGCATGGTAGTAAGTCAAGGAACAGAGACTTTTCCGCCAATAATTCACAGAGCAAATGCCCCTTTCTAATTTGTTATGGAAAATTATTGGTATAATAAGACACTAATATGCATACTTCAAAAAGAACATGGAACTATATTTTCATCTTTTCTCGTTGAAGAAAGTGCTCGATTTTTTTTGCCGATGCCAATTCCGAGTACAAGCTCTTTGCCGAATTGACAGGGAAGAGGAGAAAGGAAAGTGGGGAAATTGTGGGCAGTGACCTGATTATAGCACAATAGATTACGTGTATAGACACTACATGCAAATAGTACTCAAGCCGAATAGGGATTACATTGCGTGCGATTTTTTCCCCTTTCACTCCGATTTCATTATCGCGAAACGCTTTAATGTCATATGATTATGTTGAACGTGTACACTCACTCGAACAATAAATGTTTGCGTCAGGGAAAATATTGAATATAGCATTTATCTAGCCAAAAAAATTCAATCTTGTGTTTCTCTGGGACAGCTAAGGAAAAGAAGTAAAAATGCGTATTACTACTACAAGCTCAATTCACATTTCCCAACGAAGCAGGCCAAACATATGCTTACGCAAACAAAAGGGTCTAAAAAAGTATAGGTGGAGGAGCAGATATTTGACGGGAACTTCTCGGAGAATGGATGACACGGTCACATAATATCAAACAGATATGTGTCATGACTTTCCTTCGACTTCCGCCGCCTGCCACCACACTGCATGCCCAACGGTGCAGAGAAATCTTGTTGCCACTGTTCTAGAGAGCGAGACCAGTGTATGTCTACGTGGCGTCGTGTAGGCACTACTTTAACTGCTGTGAATGCACGCGTATTTTTTTCTACGTTTTTTTTATTATATCGCATCGACTTTCGAGGGAGAAAGTCTTGTTATATTTCCAGGACTTCAAGATAACATCACGATTTATACATGGCAATCGGATGGGATGCTACTGACATATGACTCGAGGTTGTCAAGTCACACAAGTAGAGATAGTCCACAAAATCGGGAAAAATAGATTTTGGCTCCAACGAAAGCGATCAACTGATAATGTCCATGCAATCATGTGGGCAGTTGTATTATTACAATTTAAGATTTTTTTTTCTATCCGTCGGTATGCTTAGAGGAGAGAGAATAAAAAAAACGCGAAATATAGTGACAGGCGTACTGATATATATTTTTTCTGACAAAGCAATAGTGGTTACGACGTTCCTTAGATAGCCACATGGAAGCAAAGTATCCGATAAGGATTGGCATCAAGGGTGAGCTCCAGATCTACTAGTTTGCTTCGCCTTCATGCCAATATTGATTGAAACGAACCGTCTTTGCGACCGATTTCGATTGTGAGTGAGAGCATTCTTTTGATGTTATTTTCGCAGATGAAAGTAATTATATATTTATCATGGAGTTCAGTTCGTGGGGATATTTAGGTTTTACCTTTGAATAAATCTGTGTTACCATCACAATCACGTGCACAACGGCCATTATAGAATGAAAGGTAGAAATGGAAAGACAATGCCCTAGCTTCCCACCAAAAGGGACATCCTGACTCGGATAGACACTCACTCTCACAATGTCCTGTCGAGCTTGAATTTGATGCAGAATGTCTTTTTTTTCTTATAAAGCAGGAAAAGAAGAAAGAAAGAAGAAGAAGAGAGAAGCGTAAAGTAGAAAGTTGTATGACTCGAGACTGCTAAAAGTGTTTTCTTGTGGTCTTTTGAGCAGAACCCACTTGAGAGGGAAAAGGAAGTGAGAGAATGAACAACTTTCCTTTAATGTCTATCCACACCGCGTGCTCAAAAAAGTCATGCCCATGTGAACATAATAATAAGCATTTTTTTTCTCTCTAAAGATCTCTATACATTCTTGAAAAAAGCCGACGAATTTTGGTTGGGTCTTGAGCCCTACAAGCAGGACATCATACTGAAAGTACCTCTCATGGTTAGTTTATATTACATGCATTTTATATTGTGTGTCCCCATACTAATAAATAAGGGAATTGTTCAATGTTGCACTTTAACTTTTAGGTAGTAGAAGGAAATAAACTGCGCTTCGTTTTTTTCCCGTCGATATTGGATCCGAGAAAAAAAAACAGTGATCAAAAAGATTGCCATCAGAGAAAGTATAACATGCGAGATAATAGCACAAGCTTCAGTCTCGGCTACACTCCATTTATAACATATTTCCAATTGTGAATTTTTTTTTGGAAGGACAAGACAGAAAAAAAAATTCCTACAGGCAGAAGAAGAAAAGGGCAGGAAAGATGAACTGATTGTGAGAAAGGACGTAGTAGACGAAAAAAAAATGAAAAAGGAACATAAAAACTACTCTCAAGATAGCTTTATCAACTTAATGTATCTATCTATAAATGCAATATTTCATGTACAAAATATATTCCATTTAGTTGGAGGTAAAATGTTCCCTTTGGTTAAAGCTACGCATAGTTTGTTTGGACGATAGATGGACAATATGAAAAGTCCCTCATATGTATGTACATGTGTAGTTTACTTGTCGATGGACACACAATGTAACTTTTAAAAGTGTACAATTTTGAGAACATGCTTACATGTTTGTACAATATATATGCGGCACTATCTGCGCGTAGTCCATTTATGAAGTTTATGAACATTTTTTAGTATTAAACGAAAACGACATTATGTCCAGCTTGTACCAGAGAACAATGTTTAGATAATGCTATACATCCCAGAAAAATAAACTTGCGAATGATATTGCGTTGTGCTCAAAATTATTTTCTGATGTTTAGTGTCCTTCTAAGAAAAAAGAGGAAACTAGGATGAACATGTTGAAACTCCAAATCCTATTTTTCCCTTCCAATTCTCTTTTCGCTTGTTTTATCGTCTCCAAATATGAAAGAGTACTTCTCACTGGATTTCTGCAATATGATGTTGTTAAATTTAAACTGGACCGTTTGAACTAATTTGAAACTCCATGGTATTCACGCACGCGTATGATTTCTTCCTTATGACAATGAATTGCTGAAGAAAGTTTTATATTTTTCAGTGATTATCATAATAATGACGAAAGGGAAGTTAAATACGCTCAAATAGTTCCCATTCTGAATTTCTTCCAATTGAGAGAGAGAGAGCAAACTCAATAAAAAGCGATTCATACGCTCTTTCTTTGACATTCTATTAAATTTGACTCGGATGGATGCACCAAAAAAGAATATGAGAAAGTCGTAATATCGCGTTCACTCAAGCAAACCAAACAAAGACTGCTGAACAGAAAAAGTGAAATTCATGTTTAGCTAGAAAAATATATAAGTATATACAAATTGTATTTTAAATATAAGTATGGATTTCCTCCAGTCTCAAATATAGTAATGCCAATATACTATAAATTTGTAGGGAATTATTACTATGCATATTATATATGTACTAGAACTGCTTGCGCTATTGTAAATTTTTTATGTGTCCGGGAAGTTTGATAGCATTACGGAGTTGTTGATCCGTTTAATTTTCTCAATTATGATGGCAGAGAAGATGATGACAAAGTCAGTCTTTTGACACTCGTGCGATCCTGGTCAAAGGATTGAAGGAATTAAAGGAAAGAACGGAGAGTGATTCTGTCACGGAAAAGGTACAATGCACATCTGCCAAGCAGCATGTTAAATCTGATTCTTTGAGAATCTTCAAGGACAACAATTTTCTAACGGACGATAAAAAGAAAAAATCTGGCCGCTTTCATGCTGTTGCAGGTAAGTATGTAACTGGACCAGACGAACCCTTAAAAAACTAGAGTTTGCATGGACCCTTCTCAATCCGAATCATATGCATTAACCTTCTGCTGCCTTTTTTAGGTTGTTAAGACCCCTACTTTTCTTCACCAATTATACCTGTTTTGGACGGTCCGTAGTCCCTACCCTTGATCCCTACAATGAAATTATCAATTGCTATTGTTTTTAGAGATGTACTTACACGTGTTGGAAGGATCTTGTTTCAACTAACTCAATCAACATCTAAGTCCGGATGGTTGTGATTTAACCATATGTCGTTAGTTTACTCTGATTCTGGCATTGCAATGCATTGAATGCCTGAATGCTGGCTAGTACTTGTAATTTTAAATGCGGAAATGAGTCCATCCTCTGCTTGATATTTAATGTTTTTTAATTAAATATAGAGAAAGATGTGAACAAAAATCGATTCAAGTCTTGTCAATTACCCCAAACCACTTCATAAAACATTCAAACGCGGAAGAAAAATTTGTAGAAATTTGAAAAGAACTCGATTCCCGTAAAAACTGCAAGGACACGAAACCATACTTTGGCTGCTGGTGACACGCTTAAAAAACTTTTTTTCTCAAGCATGTTGGTGTCGAGGGGTTCTATTGTGTTTTCGCAATTTCATAGTGAAAATAATTTAAGCATTTCCCATGAAATATGCAAATTTTATCAATAAAATTTTCTAGCGCTCCGCATTTTCTCGCAAGTAAATTCTCTACTAAAGTATACATTCAAATGTTATATTTTAGTAGAGGTAATAGTACAGGTGTATTCCTGAAAACACATTCTTCCGTTCAAAAAATACAGTTCCGCTTGAGAGAAGAAAGGGAAAAAAAGAAGCTATTTCTTTTTTGTGAAAACTAAATTAAAGCAGGAGAAGATAGACGACAGCAGGTTTCATGGACATTTTTATTTCTCTCACTTAATTTTCTGTCAAACTATAAAGTGGTGAGTTCCGCAAGCGTAAAAAATTATTATTGGCTATGTTATGCATGCATAAAAGAAGAAAAAGAGCAGAAGTGTTTCATGCATCGCAAGGGCCAGAATGTAAATGACTATAGCTTCATAAAAGAAATTTCTTGGAGGAAAAACTTGAGCAATATATTACTAATACCTTCATTCTCTTCAAACATGAGTTTGTCTATCCATTATAAAAACGAACCTTCTCACCATCCTCATCATCGCCAAGTTTTCTTCCTCCTCCGAACCCAAGTATGTACATGTAAGTATTTAGGTGCAAGCATGCACACTTTCGTGGCTAATATCGCTGATGAAACTGAAGAGCAGAACTCTGTCTTCAAAGACTCAACTACCATCATATTTTTTTTTGTTGAAATGCTTTAGTCACAACTTCCAAAAGAAAATTAAGAACTCACTCTCTCCGCTCACTTTTGCTCTCTATTTATAAGTATGATGATGACGACGACGAAGATGACGATGATGATAACTGTTTTAAGTTTACTGTTCTTTTCATGTGTTTCATTTACAATCTCCCTCCATGTTTATTTCCTAAAATAATGAAGTAGAAACTAACAAAGAAAAAAATAAATGAAAATTGCAGGTTAGAGCTGACGCTTCTCATGAAAAATAAAGCTGGTTAAAACACTTGTTCGGAACCGAAGCTTTTAACTACTCTTTTTATGCACTTACTCGATAGGTCTCGTCTCGAATCAGTATATCACTCGAAAGAATGTTTTAAGTGTGCCGGTAAACTAACAGCAATTTCGGGAAATATGCTAATTGGTTAAAGCCATATGAGATTTTACGGTAAAATAAAGGCAAGTAGGATAAATGGACGTATCATTTACTTGCGGAACCAATAAGGAGCTTCAATTTGTCCTTGGGTTAGCTTTCCTGTCTAGCTTGGGAAGAAATTGCCAAGAAAAAGTTGACGTGATCAATTCACGATAAAATAATAATAGCCCTTATGAGCCATCTACAAGCTATTAACTTTTTGTTTTTTCGTCCCGTCAGTACAATTATGTCTGAGACAGTCCACTAAATTTTTAATTCACACGAGCGATTATGCCATTTTAATTTTCCTTCTTTAATACAATCATAATTGAAAAGTTGCTGAACACAAATGTTTGGAGGGTTTATATTTACAATATACGATCGTGATCATTCGAATGAAGGCTTTTCATGATTTCTAAAAAAGATTTGTATTTTTGTTCCCGACACATTTATGGTCTGCCTAAGTTTTAGTTGTGCGAACTCTTTCTTCCCTTTACATCTTGCTGTCAGTGAAACACTCTGGCGGGGGAAAATGGGGAAAAATTAAATGGAAAATGTAGACGGAGGAAATGGATTACAGAGAACATTTTTACCGGAAAAGTTGAAACAAACTATTTTTCTTTTTGCTACCCTTTCCCCGTCTTCTTTGGACATTTCAGACTATTTCTTTTTGTTTCTAATACATACGAGAATAGGAAATTGGATGGAGCACTATGTATCGCAGCAGCTTGTCATTTTCATAAAAACAAATCATTCTTATAGGCATCTCTTCTTCTTTACTTGAATATGTGTACTCCAATTTACCACGTATCATTTCTGGTCTTTCTTCCTTCCTCTTTCTAGTCCAACAACAACAACAACAAGAGCAACTAAACTGCATAAAAAATCACTCTCAAGTATAGGTACAAAATTGGTACAAAACCAATATGTGTACTACATACCATTGATGATGGGATGAAATGCAATGGAAAGAAGAAGAAAAATGCTTTGCTGCTGTTTTTATGGACAAAAAAGGAACTGGAGAAGCTCGTTCAAAAAATGTAACAACGCGAAGCCATTAAATTTACTATACGACTTTCAAAATGTTTTTCCAATAAAACGAATCGGAAACACACATACAAACCAGACCAGATGAGAGAAAACTTGTAAACAAAGTAATGAAAACGCATGAAAAAATGAAAATAACTATTCGAACTATTTTTTTTTCTCTTCCTCCTCTAATTTAATTCCAATGTATTCAGTAGGCATAATACCTATTTCAATTTAACGATTCAAACAACCAACAATTTCTCTCTCTCTCTCTCTCTCTCTCTCTCTCTCTCTTCAGACCTGTTTGTTATGTTGCTTTTCATCCATCTCCTATCATATTTTTAGTTTTATTGCGTTTCAACGTGACGAAGAGGAAATTATTTAGTTTACGACATGAAAGAAATCGATTCGTACACCCAAGTTTTTTTTCTTGTCGCGACATAAAAACCGTTATAATTTTAAAGGCCAATAAAAAGAGAAAACGTGGAATAGTGAATGTATAGGAAGGAAATAAAAAGAGATTTGTTCTCAAGGCACATCTGCATTGCAATCCTGAACGCATCGTTGATGTGAAACACCTTACACCCAACTCCAAAAATTCCAGACTACCAAGCGTTCATCGTACCCAAAAAAAAAATCTCACAAGTTTTCTCCTGTCACAAATTGTTACCTATAGAAAACTCGACCATGCAAATTGTTGATAGTTATCATAGAAGATTCGTGGAAAAGGGAAATGTCTCTTTTTTATTAAGTTGAATGAATCAAGACACGCTATTTTGTTAGGTTTCGTTTTTACACTCTACGAAATGCTTTGAATTGATTTTCCCTATGTTACAGGCTTCCTTTTGATGATGGATTTACATGGTAAAACCCCATGAAGCCACAATCTTCTCACCACAATTAGCCGATTTTGTTTATTAAAGTGGGCATCGTATCAGTTATCTATCGCAAACAAAAGTGCTTTCCACTCATCGTCAGTTTGGTGACATGAAGGACATAATGAATTCTCTTTTAAATTGACGGAAGCGCACGTGCACGTGTTTTAGGAAGGTCAGACAAAGCAAGCCGGTATGGAGTATTTTTGATAGATCCATCTTTTCTAGTGAAAAGGACGAATTGTAATATTTTATATTCCTATGCATGAAACTGGATATACATGTAAATTCCAAAATATTTAGTTATGTCAGCGAAACTGAATTTTATGAACAGTTTGTATCTGAGGCAATAGCTTTTACCCAGAGATGAATTAGAAATGTGAGTGGAGCCGAAGGTAGTAAAATCATGCCTCTGAACTATGCATGTCAGAAGGATAATTTATAATTCACAAGTACTTGTCGTGCAGAATTACAATGACAGTTATCTCCAGAGTCCCATACACAACATTTCTTTATCCTTTTTTCATACTTCACAACATTTGGAACAAGGCTGTTTATTGAAAAAAAACGTACAGCGCGTGTAGCTCATGAATGAAACAGATACACTTTCGCTAAAGAACACTTTAGCACTTGTCAATTGCCGACTGTATTCCATTCTTCTGACGTCGTTATCATCTGTCTATGCAAAAATTAAATATTCACGTACCTGTGTATTGTGCTACATGTTGCGAAAGAGATTAAAAAAGCTCAGAGTTTCTCGGTGCGAAGTTATAGAAGGGCATTGTAAGACAAAGCTTGGGATTAAGGAACACATTCTTTCTGAACACATACTCCTACTAATTACCTTCAAAATAATTAATTGCGTATTTTTGAGCACGCATTATGCGAAGATGAGGTAGACGGACCGAGAGATAGAACTCAAAAGAGAATAATGAAGGAATTACAGATATATATCATCATTACTAATGATTCATAAGCCATCCTGAAGAGGGGAAGGTACATTGTTGTCCCGGCAGAAGAAATCTCACTCAGTTTTTCTTCATTTTACTCGGAAGGGTTCCTTCCATTATCGAGGTTATTATTATGTTCTCGTGAGCAATCTCTTTATCGTACCCTAGATCATATTCATCCTCATAATGACGAGGCAAAAGGAACCAGGGCCGGTGTGGTGGTGTGTGGTGCGTGAATATGAATGTTTTTTTTTCAAGAATAAAAAAGTCCTCATCGCACATTTGCTTGCTGAAGCTACCCACTGTGGACGCCAGCATCATCCCACTGTTGCATTAGCGAGAGGCATGCCATGCACCATTCAATGATGATAATAATAGTTTGGTAGTCACTGTGCGCCTGTTTCCGAAGTAGTCCTGGTAAATGGTACTTGTAATGAGATTGAATTCGAGAAAACGCGAAGCTCTTAGAAGTCGACGGGGTTTCTTCTTCCCTACTCCTCGCACAGATGATTGCACTCTGAGAGATCCATGACCAGCATTATCTCTTGATCTGGCTCTGACTGTTTCCCATCTTCACGAAAAAGAGGAGTCATGCACACAACAAGAGGAAGAGCAAGAAGAGAGCAAGTAAAGTGGTGAAATGGTATGCCCATATTTCTTAAGCTACTGGAACACAATACAATCATTCCATATCTTATTTAAATCATCATGCGGACAAGTAAATAATGCTGAGAAGAGAAGAGATGCTTGCTGGAGGTGCAAAAGAATTGATTGCATGTAATGATAAATTGAGTTATATATTTTTTTGTAAGCGCTTCTCGCATTCACGGCCTCACTTTGAAATGATGATCATTTCAGCGGTTCACTAGAATCCTTCGCAGGTGAACAATTGAATGAAACTCAAGTTCGAGAATAAAAACTTTTGTTGGATAACGAGAATGCCTACATTAAGATTTTCTATAGATTTTCTTCCCATAAAACTGAATGTGACCGAAGAATGAAGAAAAATTTGTTATTGAGCTATCCTGAAGGAAAAATGTGAGTTAAAAAACAGCTATCTATCTGTAGAGCTCGCCAAACGACTTCAACGGAAACGGGATTAAAAAATGGCGAGAAGCAGTTCTTCTCGGGGAAAATATTTTATTCTTCAAATATATTAATATTAGTCTATACACAACCACGTCTCAACGGATTCCGGAGCTCAGAAGATAGAAAATAAGTAGAAACGAAATATGCATTTTATCGTCGCAACGAAATTTGCATATTCGATCTTTATTGCATGCAAGTCAAAATAGGACTAAATCCTCCCAAGCCACCACAAGACCTCCGGTTTGTAGGGAGCAATCTATTATTATTCAAATGTAAATAATACATTTGTAGGATCCGCAATGATGATAAAGATTTTGATGATGAGCATTGAGGATTTCTTCTGTAATGCAAATAAGAGGAGGTGATCTAGGGAAATGACTGACAATAGAAGTTTTACTTGGGTTGGTATACTTGATTAATACAGGAGAATTTGTTAATGAAAAAACAACTCTAACAAAAAAAAAATTCTCGACAAGTCTGGAATTCAATCAATCCTGCATTTACAGTGATGCGTTTTTAATCAAATGAATGTGGGGACTAATATTTAATTTTAAAAAATTATAAGGATCCTTAACTACATCGGCTCGCATAAAAACACATTTCCAACTGAGAAATTTGAAGAACATGTAACCCATGCCGCGTATTAGAATGCATTCAATTAATCATATTTTCTTCATCAAACATTAACTAGCAGTTGATAGTAATAAAAGACTTTAACTGCTGTGCAATTCCATTTTTTTCTTACAGTTTCATTCCGTCTTTTCCATTGAGTATAAAAAGGAAGAATGATGCATATATTTTATTTTTCCCATGAAGGCAAAAGCGTGTCCTTTGGCAGTTGGTTGGATGCTTACGTCTTAGCAGTTCCATTCCAGATAATCATAGTGCTCACAGGGAAATTCCTCGTCGTGTGATGTTGTGTGCAATATGACTGCTTTACTTCAAAGTCAGTCTTTTTTATTTCATGGGATAATAAAAGCCAAAAAGGTGGACGTAAAGCGTGATATATTTAATAAAGTAAAAGTGGTTTTGTGGCGGCAGTAAAATTTTCAAGCTATTTTATCCACGACTCTGTTCTACAACCATCAGAAAATTGCCTCGGCCTGGGTTGGTTTCGGTTGGTTGGCTGCTCACAACTTTTTTTTTCTTCGTTCTGTATAAATATGAAGGGAGCTTTTCTAGTTCAAGAGAAAAAAAATGGAGCGTCCCATTTTACCACCAGAAATACAGACCTTCTCTGATGTCTTATTTAACTTGCTTCCTCAATTTTATTCCTTACTTTCTCTATTTTTTTAAATGCACTATAAAACGCGAACTAGATTAGTTTTGTTTTGAAAAAGAATCTAACAGAAATAAACTTATGTTCCGTTGGGAAGTAGTAGTTTAGTTCCTGGGGAAAATGAGAAGGATAGCGTAGGAGGAAAGTGAAAACTATTACACTTTTATTTACACTTTCATTGAAGTGAAATAGAGAGAAAGTTGGTAGAGACATGGGACAGTATGCTATCATGGTAATAATAATGCTTCCGGAATGAAAAAGTGTGTAAGAAACGTACCTACACACTCTATTTTAGTGTGCGCATCTTACAAACTTGTAGTAGTTTATTCCAAAATTTTCTTTGCGCATTGTTTAAGACCAGCTGTCTCTCTTCGTCCAATAAACTCACACGAAAATATTTTCCCAAGAACATGGAGAACTGCAATGGTAGTAGTTGTTGTCTAGAATTCTATTTTTTGCTAATGCTCTTTTCGAGCTGCGACGAAGAGATGAGACGAATTTTACTCATTTCTTCGTCTTCTCTGCCTGTTGAGGGATGATGAAGAGGAAGTAAAAGTATTTAAACATTTTTAGTGTCAGCATAAACATTAAACTTAATATAGAGGAATGATGCAGTCTGCTTTTACGATGGAACGAGTATCATAGCTCACTCTATTTCATTCGTGAAGCTTCAGTAGTGCTTTAAAGGCGGTTCAGCCAGTCAGTAGGCTAGTCTGGGAAATATTTCGGATGACATAAAATGGCGTAAAATGTCTTCCTCATTCACTTCGACTAGAGCACTAAACTTTTATACATGGAAGTAAATCTTGCTGACTTATCAATTGTGTAATTACGACATGGAAGAAGGATGCGAACCTATTACGACCATGTCAGAGCTATCTTTTGGCAGTGTATATCTATATACCAACACGCAAAACCAAAAATGCCAATATTATTTTGCGAGGTTAACATTTCACCTAAAAACTCAGACATGGAAGCTTCATAATTATATGTGGAAACTCTTTTATGGTGAGTATGACACGTTCAAAGAAGAGACAAAGGTCTCAATCTTAAGAAACTCGTCAAACCAAAAAATAAAGCACATCACATGAATGCCACCTTTCTCCATTTCTTATTCACTAAATCATTAAAGAAAGTGGCAACTCAACTTCGAAGTCAAGTCAACCCAACCTGATTCACTGTTTTTGTTTTAAAGAGTGAAAGTGGTGCTAGCAAAAACCACGACTACTCCATTCGACCAAACCTTGAATATTTTTTTTCTCTCTCTCTCTGAGAAGTTGTTATCCTCATCGTAAGAAAGTCTTAGGAGAATCAACTTCTTCAAATTCTAGCTCCTTAGTTGGTTCGTCCTTCTCTACTCCTACTCCTTCCACTTTTCACATTTTAGAAAGGAAGCTATCAATTATTCAAGAGAGGCTTAAAACTTTATCTCTTTGAGATAATGCTTTCGGGGTATTATTTCTTTCCAGGAGCATGAACCTTCGACTACAACTACAACAACGCACATCATCAAAGAAGTGTGTGTCTAGCCTTAGCATTGCCATTACACAACACAAAATTAGATAATGCATGAATTCTACGTTTATACTTGCATTGTACTACTGCGAATCCTCAGCAGTTTTACCATGGACCAAGGTCTACGTAAACTATAGAGTTGAGAGTAGTTTTTACTAGAAAATAAAATTTTGACATACTTTCTAATTTTGCTATACCTTAATTTGGTGAAGTTTGTCGGAGTAAATTATTTTCTTAATTCATATTTTGCATTAAAATGATTTCAGCATGCATTCCATCCCTTTCCACGATGCATAGTAGTGGTGGCTGCGGGAACAGATCCGCGGTGGAACATCTGCCTTCCAAACATTACTGACTGACTGAAAGGAATGGAGGTGGACGGAATAGAGTTATATAATAGCAAAACAAGCTATGAAATGGAAGTTGACAACGATGGTGTGAAACTAAATCTAATTTATTTTGTCAAAACTTATTCATCCACAACGTTGAGTTTTTATGTGTGATTTTTTATGTAAGTTCAGGAGGGAAAAAAACTTTTTAAACAAAGAAAATCCCGAGCTTAAGAAACACGAAACTTTCTCCCTTCAGGATGACTTTTATCATAATATTATAATAGAAAATATATTCACATATAAATAATAACAATAAAAAAAGAACAAGTTTTTGAGCTTTTCCCAGAGAAAACAAGAAAACTAGTATAATGTCCTAGAGAAAATAAGAAAACGAATCGGGCAATTTTTTTCCTAAAAAAACGACACAAAAAAACTTTGAAGACCAGACCAGACTACTAGTCTAGAATTATACTTTTCTGTGGCCGGAAATAATTTTTTTTCTTGTCATGTTGGGAGTAAAAGTCGTGACAATAACAATAATAAAAATATATTTTCCCTTAAAAGGTCAGCTTCCGCATCATTTACGTAAGGAACATTAGTAGAGAGTAATGCAATTCAATACAGATATAACGCACGTCATAGCATGAGGAGGGGTTATAATATTATGTACGTAGGAAAAAATACGTATTTTACATCTTTGATTGATTACAACAAAACTTCCAGGTTTACTGCCCCTTGAAGCTCCTGCACTCGTAGTTCCACAAAAGAGTAAAGGTGCAGAAGGAGGTGCGCATGGACTTTACGCGTGCAGCAACTCTTATAATAAATATTGAAATTACGAAACATTCCTTGGCCACCTTTTTTTATTTATCGACGCACTCACCATTTTCACTTTTCATGTTTAGTAAATTACTAAGTCGTTTAGTACGCAGTTGCAAATGATTGTATTTGAGTAGTGAGAGGGCTTAATTTTCAAGAAAAAAATAACAAATCATAATCCCAAAATGCGTTCATATTTGACTAGAGAGGAAAAGGTGGTCAACGGAATCACAATCACGGTTATACAAAATATGGGTCGGTCTTCAAGAAGCGGGAGGCAGAGCACCCCAGGTTCCTGACTGACGCACGTATTTTTTTTTTCCTTCGAGGAATAATAATGCATTGCATAAAAGTTAGGTGGGTGGAATGTCTTACTCAAACAGATTCTTCTTGAAAAAATGAGAGTGTACAAAAAAAAACAGTAAGTTTGTTACAAGTTACAAATGCATATGCGAGCTTGCATGAAAATCAAAAAAAAAGTATGCAGAATACATCAGTTTATTACGGCTCATGATTTTCCAGAATATTAGATTGGTGTGGTCGTATCGGCCCACTAAAATATAGAGGCAGTAAATGAAGGTGGTCGCCTCAGTTTAGCAGTCACGTTTCTTATCTGAAATCTTATCGAAAGTAGAGATTGTACCCTTTGACAGGACTCTACTCGGCTTCTAGTTTTCCCCCAATTTATATTGTTCTGTTCTGTCGTACGTAGCATAGACTTTCCAAAGAAAGAGAAAAAAACAGTTGATTATTAAATTGTACATATGGTTGCTATAATTGAATCAGCAACATCCCCGTTTGACAGTTGCACTAGTGTTCATTTCCGTTCAGTCTTAATCATAGGTACTGTAATGCTTTATGAAGGATAAAGTTGAATAAGCTTTGCTCCTCATGAGCATAACAAAACGAGAACAAGTTTCAATTTTACTTGCCCAACGTACACAACATCGAACAGGAACAACATGCAAGACTATGCTTTACATTCGTATTCGTGATTTCGGTATAAAAAACAAGAGTCATAAAATCCACATAAAATGTTATTCAACTTTTTCATTTTAATCCCATTTCTACCCTTGTAATATAGTACTAGTGACTGGACAAGTAGTAAAAATCCTTAAGGTTCCATTTCATTAAAGACGTATTATGATTGTTTTCTGAGATTGTATTGAAATTACTCGACGTGTTCTGGTTAAGCTGAAAAACTACCTCTTATTTATTTTTATCCCGCTTAGTCCCCACTTCCGGATAAAAAAAGTCAAGTAGGTAGAAGTGGACAACAACAAACATACATAGTTTATTCATGTTCCAGTGAAAACGTTACAGGGTTTATCTCAAATTTGCGTGCTTGTAAAAATATGCGTAGTGAATTTTGTTCAAGGAAGTGCCTACTTTATATGCCTCGCGGTGATTAAAAATGGTAATACTGGACTTAAAATGGAATAGTAGTTTTGTCTGATTGAAAAAGAAAACCCCACGATCATTCCCGTTGAATGCGGTAGTTGAATAAAAAATGAAAAGGTTTGATTTTCATGGAAATTGATGTCGAAAAATATAACACAGCACATCGGAACATCAACCATCAACCTCTTGGAAAAGAGCAGCTCATTATGGTAAAAATTAATTATTCATGCGGTGCATCTTTTGATCTCTAATCGTAAGTGAATAGAGTTGCATATACATACATACATTTTTTATGTCGGTATTTATTATTATCTAATCTTAAGATGAAGAACGGGCTGATGATGATATAAAAGTTTCCCCCTTTAATCTATTTGTAGGACTATATGTGGATCAGTTCACATAAGTCCAGAAAAGTAATAGATTGTGAGGAACGATAATGATGACGATTTGGGGTGCGCGTGCAGGAGTCAGTGCCTAACCTTTTTGTAAGAACTCTCACAACTTTCAAGTTTGATCTTTTGTTGGGAGCTGTGCTCGTAAGCAAGTGAGATTACTTCAAGATTTTTTTCTTCTAGTTTCGATATCCTTCTTCTTCTTCTACTCTTCCATCCTCATCCTCCTTCCCATTTTTTTCCGGCCAAGTATTCAGATATTAATCCTCAACATGATTTATGCTCTTCAAAAAACGGTAGAACGGTTCTGTTTTAAAGGAGGAGGACGACGCTAAGAGCTTGTGAGAAGCTCTTCTCCTACTTCTTGCATTCTCAAATAAGAGTTTTATGTGGCTTGCTTACTTACTCCGCTCTAATGCTTCGGCTGAGCTGCTACCGCTACCGCGTACCGTTGTCGTTTTCATTTCATCCCGGAGAACTTGTCTACATCTTACACCGTCGTATTTACCACAAAAGCATTTTCACTGCTAATATTCCAAGGAATAAAGTTTTCCTCTTTTCGTAAGGTAAGGACGTGAGCATTAGATTTCTCAAGATATATATCATCATGATGATGATAATAAGTTCCTTCTCCTTGTTAGTTGGTTTAAGATCAAGCCTCTCCGTATCCTTTGCTCTTGCTGGAACTAGAATGGAATACGACGGGTATGAGCACTCGCATTTTTTTATTCCTGTCTGCACGCCACAATTGCTCCTTTATTTTTCTGAAGAAGTCAGTGAGAGATGTGAACGGAAGCAACGAAACGAATGAAAGAAGAGCACTGGAAAAGGGATAAGACCTTCTTAGGCTGAAAGATGAAATGCGGCATGTTGCCCTTTTCAATAGTGGGTCCAGCTATAATTTCAGCAAAACTGAGTCTCTCTCTCCCTCTCCTTCTCACTGCCTTCCTATTTTATTCGACATAGTGGTTTACTTTGCCTCTTCCTTTTCCTATACCTACTTTTTATCTCACGATTTGAGTTTTAGGTCGATGTAGGAAAAAAAAGTGTTCTCGTCGTGCGTATATATAGAGGTTACGCTGGCATATTTCATTAAATACAGCCATTAATAAATCTTCCCTTTGATAAGCCGGAGTCTTTGTGGTCTCTTCGGAAATGCTGTGGGGCGCGATGAGAAAATACTTACTATACCAGCTAACCGTCAAGCTACATCGTGCCATGCCACCGGCAAAATATATCATATACATTCGCTCCCTCAATGGGAATGATATTTGATAAAAATGTTCCTTAAAAGAATTAAAACTCTCGGTTACCAAATTATTTACTTTTATATTCCTCTATTTATTTACAGTCGAAGCTTGATATAACGGAAGCGCTAGGGCGACATAATTTTGTCCGGTACAGCTACAATCCGTAATAGACTATAACGGATTTCTTCGG